>CM052198.1:12885920-12980939 GCA_028455805.1 Lasioglossum figueresi | reverse complement strand
ATATATATATATATATATATATATGTTATACCTGTATTGCCTAAAAGCAGTCATTTTGACTACTTGGGAAATTTTAAATAATCAAATGACTTTTACTATTGAATCGAGTAAATTTCTTACCGTCACACGATAACATACAAGTTCATGATAAATTGTCGATTTGAGCATATACTTGATAAGTTGCGGTTGTTCGATAACTAAAGTAGAACTTGTTATTCGAATCTTTATGCCTGCCCACGCGCCTCGTTCCCCTTGAACGCGCTATGTATAACTGTAAATAATATAAAAAATATTAAAAATTAATTTTAAACAAATTTCTTTACACATTAGTTATTCTTTTACGATGCAGCCATTTTGACTGCATTGGGGCAATATAGGTATATACTAAGTTTCAGTCTTTCTAGCGTTAAATGATGTACGAATGCTTTTTAAATCCGATTTAGCGTGATTGAAAGTTGGCATAACCACCGCGCGTCGGTTCTGAAAAAATGTGCAAAGTCGTCGCAAGCGGAGCGTTTCGCCGAGCGACACGAAAAATGCGAAAAAGAGTCGAACGAGCGATAGGCGTGTAACGATTGTTAACGGACAAGCATACATTTTCCGGCCCGATTCAAGATCAAAGGTGGAAGCGGCGAGCGGGCACGATAAATTTTCACGCACGCCCGCTCCCGCTCGCGCGCCCGAGCGTTTCGCGAGTACTCGAATCGCGAGAATTTGCATTCGATGGTGTCAGCTCGATTCAAGGATTTTGCTGATAACGCGGTACAATAAAAATTGTCATTTCGTTGCATCGATTTCGAGACTGAGACCGAGACCTAAATAAAACACTATTCCTTTCTTTTATAATTCCTTTATAATATTATCAGCGTTACGTTTTCAAAGCCCGTTTAAATGTTAAATAAATTACGGTCGTTGTAGCAAACACGTTAATTGCTGGCAAACAGCATCCCACTGCATCCGGGGTTGGTTAGAGAGCAAGCAATGGAAAAAAGATTCCACGAAGTAAACAGCAGCGTTTCTTAGCCGAGGAAACGGAAGGAAGATAATGGTAAGAAGTTCTGTTATGTGTTTTGCAGTCGTATATAAACATAAACGAGCACTGTCTGCCGCTGAAAATACACCAGGAACTCCGTTATCTGGGGAGTTTCTTCTTCCGATAAAGGACCATTAACATTTCTTAGCGGAAAGAATTGCAAAACATTTCTCGCCTTCTCTTGGAATAGTTTAGTGTCGTGTCTCGATAGACATAGACATGTATATCCACGCTGCAGTCGAAAGTGTTACACAAGCTAGAAAGAGGTGATGCCTTATTAGTATGTAATAAGTTATTACGTAAAAGTGAACATGTAAAATAAAATGTTATCAAGCCCATGATGAACAAATTTTATTGAACGAACAATTCATCGTTTCTGCACCAGGGATCACCTCTTGTCTTCTTGATTTTTTTATTGTCAGCAACAAATTCTACTCAACGCTTCAAATTCGTTTTCACAGAAGAAACCTCCTGCGATATTTCCGCATCTTTCGCGATACTTTCACCGGCAGCAGTGCACAAGAAACGAAGATTCGAAACCGAATTTCCGGTGGATGAAGCATCGGTGAAGGAGATGGAACGCGCGAGGATGAACCGGAAACGAGAATCCGTAGGATTAAATAGGATAGCGTCGTGCAGTCTAACTCATCGTGTCGAGAGGGTGTTCTCGTGCAGCTAATTTCACGCATGAAATTTCCCTTGAAAACAAAAAGAGGAGCAGAGAGAAAGAGAGAGAGAGAGAGAGAGAGAGAGAGAGAGAGAGAGAGAACAGCTACACAGGGTTCGAATTATAAACATTCGTTCTCACCCTTCGTTATCCTCCTTGTTCTCCTCATCGGCCATAGTTCACCTTTTCTTCTCCCTCCGCGGAAAGAAGAATTACTCGGACGTAGGGAACACTCGGTTAGTAAACGAATACTGGTTGCGAACAATTTTGCTTTGCACACCGATTTGCGGACTTGTTTCGCGAATTTTCCTCGAACGAACAGGAAAAAAGAAAAAGAAGAAAAGAAGTATTTGATGATCCGAGCAGGACTGCGAGGTGCCCGCTGTCAAGTTTTGCTCGACTGGCGCGCACGAAGTAGCCCAAGGCATCGTCAACTGTTAGGGCTTCGGAAATCCCGCAAGCACACAATTCTATTTTGTATAATGCCATAATGCCATTAGGGCTATCCTATATCGGCGATTCTGCTGTCCGCATGCGGTGTGTCGTTCGAACGCTAAGCGAAAGCTAAGCGAACGCGGCCGAACGACGGAAAACGGATGCGAGAAGTGGTCGTTTCAAATAAGGCAAAAAGAGTCCAAGTCTAGAAGCTCCTGCGAGATTCCGTCATTCGTTACGTATGAAACGTTCTCTGCATACGAGTATGTCGACGAAACAATTATTTTCGCGCGAACGTTACGAACGAAAAATTCTACATAACGCGGAGCCTGTGATATTAAAATTTATACATAAAGTTTTAATGATATGCACTAATTGTACCTACACGCGATAACTGTTGCGAGTCTGGAATATAAAATTTTTTAAAAGAGCAAATTTTTATATTTAAAATTACCTAATTAACTAATAACAGCGTTTGAAATATTGCATATCATTTTCTGAATTTTTTCATGATAAACGTACGTATTATAAAATATTTCAAACGTTAAAGTAAAATGCTTTTCACTTCGCGCTTTCAAAATTCTTATTTTCATAAATTAATGCACGACACGATGAATTCTTGTATGAAACACGGGGAAAAACTGCAATACGTTGTATCTACAACAGAGTGTTCGCAGCGTTGTGAAATATTGTTATGTGTAACAGATGAGTGCAATTTTTGAGTGTCGGAGGAAGATGAAAAATTGCTTCTGCAAAAAAATGGTTGCTGATAAAATGAACACGTATCGCTCTCTTTAGTTTGTCCACAATCTTATAACAATCGCGATGCGAGAAACAATAATTGTATGTATGGCAAGTATATTAGTATACTACAATAATTTCCAGCGATCTTTCCTCGGAAGGGCCATCTGCAGGAGACAATTGAGAACAATCGTCTCGCAAATCCGAAATAAAATAGTTGTACTCGGCACATCTAAAAATTAATTTCAAAATCTGGAGAAACAATTGCGTGGGCGATACACTGATAGACGATTGGCAAGGTAGCCGACGTGTTCGAAATGCATATGTCATATGTATACATAAATACGTATGCAGTGTTCCGCACAGGATGATGCAATCCGGCAAACAACCGAGCATCGCATCCCGCGAATGGTCAGGCGGCGAGCAAGGATTTCGGATCACGAGATAGACACGGAGAAACAAAGAGAGAATCGATCGTCTAGCAGTCGAACGGAGATGCGGTGCACGTTGAAATTGGAGGAGACAATAAACCCGCGGATGAAAGTTATTACGGTCGATGGCGCGGCCCGACAGAGGAACAGGAATTGGAAAAATGGAAGGGATTTTCGTCGGCGGACAGGCTTCCCCTTAAAGCGAACCGACATTTTAATCCAGCTTATGTATAGAAACACTAAATGGCTGCCTGCCGACATTCCTGTACACGTATATACCACGTCACAGAATTATTATACGCGTGCAAGAAGATTAAAGGATTACGCAAGCGTTCTAGGCGAATCGGGCTGCGAAGATGTTCGCGACAGAACGACAGAAAAAACAATTAAACCGTTCTACACTTTCAGAAAACATCAGTCTTCTAGAGACGGCATCGCTGGTTGCACAAATTAATCTTCGAACGGCGCAGCGCAGCGCGGACCACGTTTCTGACTGTATAATTCCGGATATTCGGGGCTAATTCGCTGTTTTATCTATTAATTTTTTCAAACATTCTTAAAAGGTACATACTTATTATGAATTGTCGTACGGAGAGCATAAAACCTGATACAAATATTACGGGAGCCATAAACCTCTAAATGGGAAAATACTCGTTAACACGTTAAACGCCACGCCGGTCCCTAGGGACCGGCGGCAGACTTTTCGTTCTTGTTATCGCCGCGCGCGTGTCGGTCCTTGCGTACCTGTAAGGGCCCGCTTGATGGCTAACTGTGGCGTGAACGGAACGGCACGTAAAAGCAGCGTGGCGTTTACCGTGATAAACTCGTGAACGATACAGGACAAATTTAAACTGCATGCAAACGAATGCAGGACACATTCATTCGTTGAGCAAGATAGGGAGCTGAGCGAGAGGCTGCTGTGTTGCCGGTCCCCTGAGAAAATATAAATCCCGTGCAACCTGAAAAGATTTAGGAGTTCGTGGAGGGCCTATCAAACCTGATAGAAATGATAGAAAACAAGAAAACAAGAAATCAAGAAAACTCGTTAAGCTCCGTGGAACGTGCGAGGGATTCATCAAACTGAATGCAACTACATAGTAGCGGGCTCATTAAATTAGAAATAACAAATAACGAAGCTAACGGTCTCGATGCAAAGAAGCGCAGGATGTACGAGGCAAAGTACTTACGGCTAGCATAAAATATATTCGTACCAAGTACTAGGTAATGCGCAAATAATATTTTTTTTGTCTAAGTTTTTATAAATATTTACCAATATTTCCATGCACAAAGTTTCATCGAAATCGATCGAAGTTGCTACGATCGAACAGTTCAACGTTTCAACGATTCAACGGTTCCAGGGTTAATGTGTAGGCCGTAGGCCCTTTGTTGAAAATGGGACGAACAAGTTGGAGAACGATCGATTCTCAAGTAATCCACTTGGCCGAAAATCGTTTACGCGTTTGCGATCCTTTATCGTGTTCAGTGTTCATTGTGCGATGCGAGAGGAGTAGAGGAGATGAAACCCTCTGTATTCCCAGTGCAATGCGCACGATGCATTCGCGTGGGGATTACGAACCGTTTACGTGGCTCTCTTCATAGGCGGTCGACTACGTGCCGGTTTTGCAGCGACGCCTAATCAGGTGGAAATGAGCAAGAATCTTTGTATGTATCGTTGCTCTTCTGAAATCGCTCCTTCGCTAACACTTTCATCGACAACCTGGTCGTAATCTGGTCGTAATCTGGTCGTAATGTGGCCGTAACATGGCGGTAAACTAAAAATTACCAAGTTCTGTAGTATCTGTTAACTGTTATAATCTATATTTTGTAATCATTGCGGAAAATTTGGATTTATCGGAAAAGTCCACAGCTTATTTATTACCGTCCTTCGATAAAATAATAGTGTACAATGTGACCATCTTATCGTGTACTACAATAGCAACCGCAGTTTCTATGGCCCGTAACAACAAGGGCAGACATTGGGCACGCAGAAGAACGCTATGTACACTCCGGGACAAAAAGATGACACACCCGTAAATATTGCTATTTCTGAAAACTGTGATGAAATTCGATACGTTTCTCTCCGTGTACGTACTTCGGTGGAGCTCTAAGGATACTTACACCGACGGAGTTAAGCGGAGGTTACAGATTCTAGTTTAAACGTAAACAACCGGAGTCGCCGACGCGACAAAATGATGACACAGTCTTAAAATTCTTTCTCCGCAGTTAACGCTAGACCGTCAGACAGTTTGTATCGTGTACCATTTTACCGTGCATTAAACATTGTGCGTGTTTCTTATTATCTTCTATTGAAATTACACTATGGGTAGTGGAAAATCTTTATTCGATGCTGAAATAAAAACGATTTTGACATTGCGTAAAGAGAATTGCTCGGTTTCAAAAAATGCACGTACTATACATCGAAGCTGAAAAGTGGTGTATAATTTATTAAACAATCTCAAAACGTACGGTAAAAAAAAGAGTTCCGGTCGACCGAAAGCGGTAAGCAATCGCGGAAAACGTGCAATTTTAAATGGAACTTCGAATTCTTCGGGAACAGCACGACAAATCGCTGAAGCAGCTGGCGTACATACAAATGTACGTAATGTGCAAAGGATAATAAAAGAATGTCCGCACTTAGTTCGAATGAAATTGGAAAAAACCACCTTTAACCGCTCAGCATAAATCGGAGCGTCTGAAATTTGCGCAAGAGTACATACATTGAAGAAAAAAATGGCGTCGTGTTATTTTTAGCGATGAGAAAAGGTTCGATCTAGATGGGCCGGATGGTTTCGCACACTATTTTCACGATCTGGGGAAAGGATAAAGAATATTAAGCCGCGGACACATGGGTGGCGGAGGAATAAATGCTTTGGGCCGGAATTGGGTATCGAGGAGCGACCGAAGTAAAATTTATAAAGTAAACTATGAACAGCAAAATTTATATAGAACAGACAATTTTCGTGAAAAATTTTACATTTCAGCAGGATAATGCAAGCGTGTATACCGCAAAATCCGTTAAGCGGTGCTTTGAGCAAAACAAAATCAGTGACTTAAAGTGGCCAGCGAGATCGCCGGATCTCAACATAATTGAAAATTGTTGGGCACAACTAGCAAGACGTGTTTACGAAGACGGAAGACAATTCCAAAGCCTCGCAGAGTTAAAAACGTGCATAGAACAACAATGGACAAAAACACGGCCAAAATATATTAAAAAACTCTTTAAGTCGCTTCCGAAACGTATGTTCCGCAAAGTATTAAACGCAATATTATATATTTTATGTACGTAATTCACGTATTTTTTTTGTATATGTACCATCATTCTGTCGTACCGATTTTTGTTATTTTTTTGTTCCCATAAACAAACGGGCATTTTCTTTAATTTCATTGTTTGCAATGTAATTTATTTTGTAATAAAAATGTATAAGTACCAAGAGATACTAGATTTAGTATGTCCAAATGATGAAAACATTGAATTTTCGTGGTGTGCCATCTTTCTGTCGCGGAGTGTATTCATCATCTTGTTTGCACCGCGCGCGCGCGCGCGCTTTACACTTTCGCTATTGTGGAAACATAACGAAGCGTCGCCTAAGCAGATGTCCCGGCGACAACTAATACGAGCTTAATTTCCTGTATAGGAAACCAGGAAACGGAGCCGTCTCGTCGCGTCGATCGAATTTTCCGAGGTTCTGGGATGGGCGTTTTCAACAGGTGTTGACATGGAAAGAGCAAATTTTCCTCTGACCCGCAGAAATCTATTATTTTTTTACTTAAAAATAGTCTGACTAATTTTGTATACTTTGTAAAGTGACTCGATGATTTTCTTTTGTTATACTATTTTAATATTTCTACGAGGATTACATGATACAAGATTCTATTGCAACATTGGCGAATGAATTTTTGAAGTCGTGTCCTGCGTCCGGGCGCTGCAACACGGTAATTCGGTCGAAAGTCGAAACCGACGCGATACGATGTATGTATCGTCGTTTCGCGCTGGTTTGTGTAGTTAACCTGCAATCACGAGGTAAAAAAAGAGTCATGTTCAATCAAACGCCGCCCGGTGTACGTATCCGCGTAATTCGAACTATTTCGAACGCAACGCCCATCCTTTGTTAACTCGCAAACGTGCAATAACAGGAAATACGTATTCACACGGCTCTCGTGTATTATTACGCAACAATTTGCAACCTATATGGGCCATATCATGGGCAATCGGCCGCAATTGCGGGACGGTGCAACGCTCCGTTGACTTTTAATCCCTCATGGGCGTGCTAGTGCGTGCGCAGACATACAAAAATCGTCACCGCAATTTCCTACAAATCCTTGCACATTTTCGAAAAATCTTGTTACCTCCGATACACTTTTTCGTCATTCAAGTCGAGGATCCTAGCATGGAGCCGTGCAACTGAAATCTTTCAATCGATTCGACTGTACTACACGATATGTACTCGTACACTGTACCGTATCATTGATTTTCGTCTGCTTCTACTTCAACTTTTCTTATTTCTACATTTTCTACAATTCGACTTGGTTCGCTTCCTCGAACGAAACCAATGAAATTTCCCAATTTTCCGTACTTTTTTAAGAGGAGCAGAACCGAACCTCGAGTAACGAGTAACAGAAGGAGCCAACAGAAATTGGGAATGTAAGAATCACGGAAGAAAACGGAGCACGGAAATTGAGAATATAAGAGCATCCTACAGAATAATCTGTGATAAAAGCTTCTTCCGTCTCTCAAGTTGAACTGGAACGTAGGATAACAGAAGCTTCGATGCGAATTCATACACCACGCTACGTCTACATAGAAAAGTACGAGTATATGCACTTTTATCCGGAATAAGAAATAAGAGCCACGATACGGGGAGACCGGAGAGCCAACTGCGCGCGGCGAGTGAAAAGAACGGTCTCGAAAGAAGCAAAAGGATATTCAAGAGGAACGCACGAGGATCTATGTGCCTCAGAATGTTTTCCCATTTAACGGACGAAATGGAACTTGTATATTTTAATTTGATAAACCGCCGAGTACGAGAAATGAACTTCTATTCGGGCTTCTAAATATGTTCATTCAAAGATTTAACACGGAAAAGAAAGATGGTGTCTGAAACACACGGAATTAATCTGGAAGTTTTATATCATATTTGACGAACCATTCGGTAAGATAATCGGTAAGGACCAAAGTGTTCGTTCAGCTATCCGATTTTAGAAATTACTTGTTAGATGATTCTCCCGTTATATTTCAATCTGGTAAATTGGTTGACGAGAGAAAAGAATTTTTCCTCCTTAAAGGTTATTTCTCTAAAGTTATCAATTGCAGTGGGCAGTGGGCGAAATACATGTATCGTATCCAAATGAAAATGTTATATTTCAATTTGACAAATTGTTGGACAATAAAAATGAATTTTTATTTGGTCGCCACTCTTTCTAAAACATTTATGAAATCGTAAAATCCAATAAATTTATTCGTTTAAAGTCAACAAAGCATATTGCGTTCGAATGAAAATTTCATATTTCAATTCGACCGTATCAATGGACAACAGAAATTAATTTTTATTCGATTTCCTAATTTTGTAAATCATACATGAGATCATTTTTTTCATTTGTGCGTGTAAAATTGATAAAGCGTAAAATATTCTATCCGTTGCCCGAATGAGAAAGTTCTGTTTTAATCGAACGAATTATTGATCATCGAAAAGGAATTTTTATCAATTTTCCAAGCTTGCGATTACTTATGGCTTATGGGGCCACGAATTTCTCTGAATTAATTCCTATAAAATGAATAAAGTATATTCCAATAAAATGAAAAAAAGAATTTTTATTCGATATCCTAATATGTATGTATAATATTAACTGGCTGCTCGCGGCGTGCCTACGGCCTACGGCACGGCCCACGACACGCCCTCCGCAGCTAGGCCCTACGGCCTCAGCCTCCAAGCGGTTTGCGCCCGACCACTGGCGGTACATAGAGGGTGCGGCACCTAAAACAGGTCACCTGAATAAATCGCTTGCTTTTGAAGATAGAAAAAAAAGGATCAGACCAAACTTACTTGATATCGAGGGGCTCGTAATCCGATGTCATTAATTTTTTTATAGGTGGAGATGTCAAGGAGATACTTACATGGACACTTACAGGAGATATTTACATTCTGATAGTGTATTTCAAGACGAATACAATGACCTATTACGAAGGTCGTTCAAGGTCACGCAAGGTCAACCGCAATAGAAAATAAAATGTCTCAAAGCACTCTTCGAACGCTACGACGATTTACATGTAACATGTTATTTACGTATTCGCTGCTACTTCAAATGTTCAGAATGACGACCTTGAACACTGATACATAATCTAAAACGTTGCAATACATTTTCACTTAATTGTTGATGCAGTGAAATGTGGAATGGGTGAAATTTGTTAACCTTAAGTATTCGCAACATACTTCGTCGACCGATGCCACTCTCGCGTTCAAGTTGCCTCGTACCAACATGTGGATTCTGTCTTACACTTGCTAAACTGTTTATCGTGTTTCCATCGTCGGTTGCTTTTTTGGCTAGAGTGCGTTTTTTCTTATCCACATTTCCAGTTTCTCGAAAGTTTTTTATAATGTTTGCAAAGACAGAAAGCGAAGGACTATTACGATCGGTAAATCTTTCACCGTACACGCGTACCGCTTTCCTCATAATTCTATGACGTTCGCCATAAATGATGATAACCATTTCCACTTTCACTGCTATCGTGTAACGCATTCTTGAAAATTGAACACTCGGATTGAATATTTCGAAGCCGTACTCTAATCGGTAGTCAAACTACTAATAACATTTCTGGATACAGGTAAGCATACGATGCGATGGTATGTTTATTTGTGTTCTGCGACCCTTACCAATACTTGGAAGAGCAGTATGCCAACAACCAGAGAAGACACAAAAGTATTTGAAGAGTGCTTCGAGACATTTTATTTTCTATTGCGGTTGACCTTGCGTGACCTTGAATAGGTCATTGTATACGTCTTGAAATACACTATCAGAATGTAAATAAAAAACCATACCGTTCCATTTAAAAAAACAGAGTTGACCTTCGTATCTCCTTGACGTCTCCACCTATAAAAAAATTAATGACATCGGATTACGAGCCCCTCGATATCAAGTAAGTTTGGTCTGATCCTTTTTTTTCTATCTTCAAAAGCAAGCGATTTATTCAGGTGACCTGTTTTGGGTGCCGCACCCTGTATATGTGCGATATACGTACTTGAAAAGGTTGTTGTAGCAGACAAGAAACGCGCACGGATCAGCTTCGAACCGGCTGATTATTTACAACCACCGCGCTCCGACAAGTTGAACCCCGACAGATGGACAACATACATAATACATACATACACACACGCGCGGGCGCACACACACACACATACACACACATAATTTTCTATTTTATATATATATGAATTTTTTATCAGTCAATGTAAAGTGATCGAATCGAACAGGAATATACGAAGGATGACTGATGTGACTCGAGCTACGCCGCAATTGTCCTTGCTTATTAAAAAAAAGTCAATTTGAATCTGTGTATAATTAAAAGCACTTGTGCGCGGGTTGAATAACAAGCACGTATTAAATTAGCCTATGCGAGTGACTCTGCAGCCGCAACAATTGGCTCGAATGAAAACGTGGCCTTCTCGTCATTACAGAGTAAATTCTCTGAATCATCAACTAAACATTACGCGCGAGTCATCCGGGAACAATTACGTGCGATTAAAGTATTATCTGCGGTATAGAAAACGTCGAGAAGCTGGCACGATTTCTCGTGCGAACGTATCGCCGAAAACGAATCTTTCGCAAAATAAATAACTGCGGTGTGCTAATTTTTTCAAACGTAAAAAAAATTCTAATTTAAATACTTTTAATTTTAAAAGATCGAAGGTACAAACTTACAAAGTAAAAAATGGAAAATCTATGGACGACGCGAGCAAACAGAATTGATCAGTGATAATTAAATCGTTGAACAGGTTCGTTAAAACCGAGACTGACAAATTGAGTCCGGGGATTAAATCGCGCGCAGGCATTTATTTATAAACGCGTGCATTTGTAGTTACGTTAAATTCATATAATTCGTTTAATCTTCCCCAACTCGGGAACAGTTTAGAACTTTTAGCGTGTGGGGTGGTGAAAAAAGGTTGAGAAACACAGCGCGCCTCTTATAATAAATCGATAGAATACGAGCGTTTGTGCGTGTAACGCGGATTTTCGTTCCTTTAACGATTTACCGCGCGTATTAACAATGACGAGTTTTAAATTCCACGAGTTCTGTATAGTCTGCAGACTTGACCTCGACTCCGAACTGTGAGAAGTGAATGTAAAGATCGAGTCAAGGACTCTTATGGCATATTAGAACCAACATTTACCCTCCATTTTCTATTGAAAATGTGTTATAAATGATGGAACGTTCCATATAATAAATGTTCATGGAACATATTAATTTTTTATCGATCTTCGATAAAAAGCGCTTTCATAAACCTAAGCAACCTTGCAAAAAACAGAAATCCTGTATCTGTCATCGAGGCAACCGTCGTCACGCTGCCAATGCCAATCGTTCCGCACAAAAACGTCCGCATAATTCCAAAATAAAATGTCACAATAAGAAACCGGTCATTCCCGGCCATGATTCGTTGTCAGTCTGAAACCCGAGGCGCTTATCGTCGGATCGCGAGCGCAACCGATTTCTGTCGACTCGCGACGAAGTTACGCTCGACCGAAGCCGCGGCTCGACAGAAATCGTTAATTTCCGTGTATTTCCGGATGTCGCGTCAGGCTTGGTCGCGTCGCGGTCTCCGCGACTCCGCGAAACAGGTCCTCAAAGCCTCAAACATTCGTGGATAGTCGCGGCGGTGACAGCGCGTGGCAGTGGGCGCGACGATCGCGGACCCGTCGCCGGACCGGTTCGTTTCCTTTCGTTTCTGTTGAATTCGATACGAAATCTCGACTCACCTCATCGATCGTTGTTGCTTGGTGTCCGAGCCGTCTCTTAGTCAGCTGCTTCTCATTCTCATTCTCGTTCTGTTCCTCTCCATGTCGGGCAACATTTAACCGTGCGTGCGAGAACGTGGCCGTTGTGCGCGGCGATCACCGCCATGACACACGGGCCCGCGTTCCCTTCGAAACGCACATTTCAACTATACTCGCAGAGAAACACGCGCGACATCCAGCGGGATCTTTTTCGACAGCAACAGGTCCCGACAAAGACCCGGCCTCTCCACGTTGTGACACGCGACGTTGTTATTGTTTATTGTTCGGGGCACGCACATAAATACGCGCGAAACGACGCGTTGTCGGCTGTCGGCTGTCGGCTGTCTGCTGTCTGCTGTCTGCTGTCTGCTGTCGCCGGTTTCTCGTTTCTCTCGCGGTCGCGGCTCTATTTCGGTCCACTCTCTCAGGTAAGAGAGGAGCGCGGTCTCTGACGTTCGGACCGAATGCTTCGCGACACTATTAACCGAGCTTAAGGACGATCACTGTGCCCCGAAAGGGAGCGACAGAGAGGACAGAATGGAGAACGCCTATACTAGACTAAGAGAGAGAGAGAGAGAGCACGCGAGAACCCGAGCCAAGCGACTGCCCATTATAAATAGTTGCGACCGCTAGCGATGGGAGTAATACCCTCGCGTCCACCAGGTGGAACGAGTGCTAATATCGTGGACTCCTCGGGTCCTTGCAACGTAGGTACACGTCCTTGTAATAAAGCACTTTCGATCTTCAAGGGTTAATATGAAACGTACCAACTGCTTGTTTACCTCGAGCTATTCTCATTTCTCACTCACCTCGCAGCGGCAACACTTTTTTTTCGCGACATTACTTTGTGCGACGCAGAAAGGGTTCCTTATTTAACAACGCGCTTGCGAATACTAAAATCATTAGATAATTTGAAAACATGACACAGAGGGCAGCGCAACTTGTCACGTGACCGGTCTTCGATTGGTCAGTTCATACCGGAGAGGTACGTATCCGCTCTAATCGAGTCGAAGCGATGATATTTAATAACGCTTTCGTTCTTTGAGGGGAAACGATGCGGTAAATATCAGCTTTCTGCAACGACGTAACTAAAAATATACTATTTCTTCTTTCTCATTATCGAACTTATCTTTTAATCAAAGTATTCGAGCACAACGATTATAATTCTAAATTTAAGTTCCCCTTTTCTATGTAGAATTTACCTAATGCTCGAGCGACCTCGACAGAATTTTCAGTTGAACAAACAAAAGAGTGAACAAGTTTATCCAGTTTGAGACGTTGGTAAAGAAAAATTCTGAGGATTATAAAAATTCTGATATTGTATGTCAATGAATTGCAAATTAGTAATGTGTGTAATATTAATATAAGTACAGATGTACACGTGATATCGTTTGCTATTCGATAAAGAAAATTCATTCGTAATTGATTCTTTCTAAGGAAACGAATGCTTATTTTGGTTTCGCGCCAAGTTCGAGGGCAACCTGCTTTTCTGCGGTATAAACTTACATATTACCTAGTCCCGACAACACGGATGCCGATAAAAATGACACCGATGCGAACATACTACGAATACTGTCGCTTTGAAATATGTGGACGCTTCGTTACAGATAATTATTTAGTTATTTAGTAGATACGCGTCAATTAGTTGTGCGATCAATTTGTCACTGGATCGGTGGCTGTCAACCACTGTAGCGACGTACCTAAATTAAAAGATTAAATAGATGCAATACTACTAGGCAGAAAATAGATATTCGTAATAGAAGTTATATGGCAAGTTTCCTAAAAATTCCAACTGTCGACGTACCTTCGAACAGCAATGTATTTTAATCGAACGCGAAGCAGGAACTGCTAGAGGCAATTGTTTGAAAATGAGAACATTGGAATCGACGCCGTCACTCGATCACAACGCTCGGCGGGTCAGTCGGAGCGAGACCAGTTGAAAGGGAAAAAGAGAGAGAGGCATACTTCGCCGGCGGAAGTATGCTGATGCGAAAGAGAAAGAGAGAGAGAGAGAGAGAGAGAAACGGAAAACCGCCTAACGTTCATTCTCTCCATCTCCATGCTTCGCGTCATTGTTCCGTCACTGAAGCCTGCCTTGAATTTTAACGGACCGCGGTCCTAACATTTGCATGATTTCTTTTCGACAGATGGCGTCCGCCAATTTTCCCCTTTCCGCGCTCGACATAGTGCTATTCACAAATACGAAACGTTCACACGATACTGTTAAAAGCGGGGAATAACGATAACTTCTTTTAAGAGTGCCCGCGTGCCCGAGCGAGAATGCGGTGGCACGCGCACACAGGCGCACACATCGCTAGATCCGCATATACGTATATGAAATTACAATGGTATTTTTCTACGCAAACCGACGCTTCAACATATGTACTTGCTTTCGGATGCCTCGTGACACAATTGACCACTTCTGAACTCCTCGTTGCGATGTTGAAGCGTCAGTTTGCACAGAAAAAAAACCCTCGTATCCTCCTAAACGGTTAGAAATAGACGAAAATGTTACATATAAGTAAAAGTTAAATGGTATCAGACGGTGCATAACTTTCGGGTTGCTTCGGCATCCCTCTCATACGTACAGTGTTCGCTCTCTTTACAAACACAATGCATTTGCACGAATTTTTACGTTATTTTTATTAACGTATAGAAACGTATTCGCAGATTTTACGATGCATTGTTCAAGTAAATAATATAAGACTGTACCTGGACGAAAAAGACGATGAACGGGAAACATGTTGACAAAAGGGGACCGAGCTCCGATGACCATCTTCACATAACAATATACTGTCAAGGGCAACATTCTGAAGAACTTTTCCCGACACAGGACACAGCACACGCGTACAATCTTATTACTCGAGCACGAACCTCTTCGGCTTGATTCGGAAACTCTCGGGTTGCTTCGGCAACTCTCTCAAACGTACTTACAGAGATTACTTTCTTTATACCACCTATCGGTCGATAATCTTACTAATCAGAAACAGCTTCGTTTACTGACCGTTCGTAAAAACTACAACGTGACGATCAACCGATCAACTCCGTCAAGGTCGAGTCCTACGCATTTGCAGTATTCTGCAATCCACAGAGAAAAATTACCTCAACCAGTGGTCGAAACGTTTCTTTCTCTTAATGTTTATTCATTTCTCTTGCCTGATCGCTTTAATCGGCATGATCAAACGATTTTATTATTGATTAGAACGACAGCTTTGCGAATAATTCTATTGACTACGAAATCTGCTAGGGTACTAAAATTCGTGGGACTAGCGCGCCGTGTTGCTTATTTTCGATGCGGGACGATTGTTGGCAACGGCAACGGCAACGGCAGAGCTTGAACGTCTCGCGCCTGTTTATAAATTTTGGCGCGAATCCCAGGTGTCGTTACGTTCGTCGTGTATTTGCGGAAGGTTAATACATAAATCGATCTATATATGACAGCGGGCCCGCGATTAGTCGACACTCGACTGTGTTGTTTCTTTCGTTAGTCGAACCAGTCGAACACAGTCGAACGTCGAACTGCTGTTTAAAGGGAAACCGTTGCAGTTGATCGTTCAAGAAATCTAAATGATCTCGAAGCACGTTACACCAGTAATATCGCATCGATCGAGGGTTAAGCGGGAATCGCGAAAATAGATCGCGTCGAGAAAAGCGTTACGAGATCATTTTCGCGGATACCGGCAAGGTTAAGTTCGCCGGAAGCTGTTCGACCACCGTGAGTTTGAAAACAAAGTTCTGTTTTATTTTGTAATTATGTATCGTTATACGGTTTCGTACGAAATAAATCAAATTCTATCAAGAGATCGGAACGAAATTTTTTTATCTGTGAATCTTTCGAGGTGTTATTAAAAATTTCTTGAGGTAAAGGGGTTAGATTTAATGTGTGTTACCGTTTGTTTCGATAAGAGTCTTTATAATCATAAATAAATGTCGTTTTCTCGTAAAATAAATAAATGACTTTTAGAATTATGAGGTTTTATTAAATGCAACGTAATCCTCTTTATGAAATACGGTGAATATTAAATAATGAAAAATAAATGTTAGATATAATGTTGTGCGTGTTTTACGGCTGTGAAGGATAACGTGGATAAAATTAATTTGACTTTTTTTATGAAAAACGTGAGAAAGTGATTGTCACTTGTGATACTGGTGGTATATGTATGCAAATTGCATTTTCATCGGAGAACACGAAATAATTTTTAATGGATTCAGACTCGGAGGAATAAAAAATATATTTGTCTAAAATATTGAAATTTCATGTTTACAAGGAAACTATTAACTATTTCAAATTAAAATTTAAACTATTTTAAAATCAAAATAAGTAATCAGACATTTGGAGGCAATCATCAGACGAGACGGTGTTATACGATAAACCGTTTTATTTTAATAATGTGTGTGCGTGTATTTTTGTACAATATCATAATAATAATAATAATAATAATAATAATTATAGTAGCAATAGAAGTAGTAGAATAATAGTAGTAGAAGTAGTAGTAGTAGTAGAACAGCTGGTAAGTAGTAACAGCGTGTTTTATCTCGCCGGAATCCTCGCCGGAATCCTCGCCGGAATCCTCGCCATTAGAGAGAGGGATCACCGCGGTGAAACACAGCGTGCAGACGGTGTCCGACTTCCGGTGTCGTAGTTTCGCTGCCGTTCCGGTCTCGCCTAAGCCAAAACGAGACGAGAATGGACCCGTAACAGCGGGATTCTGGGACAACGGCGCGCCATTGTTGCCTCTACTGCCGCCACGACTATATTCGATGGTTCGTAGGATGTTTCGAGATTGTTTGATGATCGATCGATTGAATTGGTGGTTAGGTGCCGATTCGTTCGAGGAGGTGTCTATTCTTCTTCTTCCTCCTCTTCCTCCTCTTCCTCTTCCTCCTCCTCTTCCTCCTCCTCTTCCTCCTCCTCCTCTTCCTCTCCCTCGCCTTCGCCCTCCTTTCCTTCTCCACCTTCCTCTTCTTCCTCCTCCTCCTCCTCCTCTTCTTCTTCCTCCTCTTCGAATTGTGGTTCTTCGAGCTCCTCGTCGTCAGCCGCAGCCTTCACGTCTTCTTCGCCCTCCGGGGACTCGGGGTCTCCAGGCTTCTTGCCCGGCCTCTCGCCGAACCACTTCGGCAACTTCGCTATAGTTTGCAAGTAAAATAAACATGTTAGACTTGTCGCGCGAGGATATGGTCGTTAGAGCTCCGGCGATGACAGCGAGGACTTTTTCCATGCCTATACAGAGGATCTGTGATGGCATGGACAACTACACAGACGTTTCAGCCTTTCGAGGCCCATACCGTTCTCACTGTCGAAGCTTTTGGGTGCTAGCCGATCGTATTTTCCCAACTAGCCTCGTCAGCGGGTGAATAATTAAAATGTACCCTAAACCTCCTAACGAAGCTAGCCGCGATGCTTGCAGAATCTTGGTAAAACAAATCCACCAGGACACCGCTTACACCCAAAAGCTTCAACAGTGAAAACCAGTCTTTGCGAGTCGAACATATTCGTCTATACATACATATGTATATATATATATATATAACGATATACGTATATATATATATATATATATATATAGAGAGAGAGAGAGAGAGAGAGAGAGAGAGAGAGGACTCTAGTTCTCCGAATCAAAATGAACCGTAAAAGGGCTAGGTATGCGTGGAACGTTGCTCTTTCGTTCTTTCGTTATTTCGTCGAGTGCCGAATCGAAGATCAAAGGTATCGACGCTCGTTACTAATTCCGGGATGTTTCCCTCCTCGCTTTTCAACGCGTTTCGCCCAACGAAACCAACCAAGTATACCTATCCGTAGCATCGTCTCTGACCCACTTTTCCAGAGAATGTTCTGGCTGATCAGGCTTCGCACGAGCCGCGAGCCACGAGCCGCGAACCGCGAACCGCGAACCGCGAACCGCGAACCGAGCAGACGCATATGCGAATACGTGAAATAATAAACGAGAACTACAGCGGAACGCTTTTTACGCCCGCGTATTTTACTATCTTGCCGGTGCGGTGGTTCGATAAAAGCACCGTAGACCGCCGACCGAGCCTTCAACCGATCCATAAATCCTTCTGCTACAAGGTGTTAGGCCCCGATACCTTCTTATTTCCTCCTTGCTGCTTCCGAGTTTATGCATCAACTATTCTTACCTTTTATCACAAATTTTTTACATCGTCCCCTTCACCCACAATTATCGTATAATTCTCTTCCTCTGTATTATTTTACACACTTTTCCTTCGATTCTTTGTACTCGGTGCATCCTACTATTTTATCTAGGAATGTCAATGTGTAAACTTTCTTTTACGATCTTTACGATACCCCATAAAAAAATATATAACTCGTGCAATTTTGATTATTTTCACTTGCGTGAAAAATTCCAACACAAAAGGTTTAACAGATTTTCCGTTTCGTTTCGATAATGTGTCAGCGAAATCCGTCGCGTGCGTCTGCTCGACAGCGAGTCAATCATACGTACTCTTCTGACGGCCGAGGAATTGCTCCTTCTGCGAAGTCCACTGCTTTTCTACGGTCTCCTTTTGCTGTTCGGTCAGACCCTGGAACACCAACGGAGGAAATCGCATGCTAGGATACATGGTCACACAGGGGGGCACTCGTCCCGGACCCTCTGCTCGGTTTCATCGGTCCTCACAGTTTATTCTCGAGGGTTCAACGGGAGATCGGAACGGTATTAACGACTGGTATTACATATACGTAGTCTGGAGCCAGCTTCGAGACGACACCGCTTTCCCGGGACACTGAATCGCTTCGACAACTTGGGTTCAGGGGTGTAGAAAGGGTGCTGGTGACGAAGGGGGCGGGGGTAGGACAACGTTGGCTTGTCCGACGATAGTTAATGACGAACTCTTGTTACATTAATCCAATATACTCTCCAGTTACGCAGACTCAACGTTAGTCACTTGACAACGATGTCTGTCTGTGTTGTGACGAGTCTTCGATGGTTGCGTGTATAGCGAATCAAATAGAAACTATGTATAGTAATGTCTCGACGTACGCGAAATTTATCCCCACTACAATTTCATCTCCGGAACTGTTTTGCTTTTAACTGTTTTTTAATGCAACTTTTACCAACGTACCCGCGACATTTTTCTGATTAAAGTATCACCGATATATTGGCAACAATGCCGTTAAAAAATTATTAGAGTAGGCATTACTTTACTCGATAGAGATGATATTTCGTAAAATTAGAAATAAATCGATCTCTCGAGTGTGGTGGAATCGAAGGGCTTCTGGAAAAAGCCCTATTCGTGAGCGTCGTATTCGATAATAAATTACGATAAACATCGAAGGGGGTCAAGTGGGGTTGAGTTCCTCGCGAACGATATACGATATGGTTGTGTTGTACTCGATTGTTTTCTGTGTTGTACAACCACTATTTGGTAAATGGGGGTCCAACACGAATTAGAATACACGATCGTTTCGACGATCTTGAGGACGTAATCAATAGAGACATGGGAGGGGGGGGCAGGGAACTGGTGGTATCAATCAGCAACGCAAGCAAAACAGTGGTACACTGTAACAGTGCTCGATGGGACTCACTTTTGGTGCGCTTCATGAACTGTTCTGATTTCTGTTTCCACAGTTTCTCGTTGTACTCCGCTAGAAGCGTGTCTAATCCCTGCGATTCAATTCTTGGCTGATCAATCGTTTCTTTTCTTTTCGTTTTTTTTTTTCGTTACAAGTAGCCTAACGAGCTGTGTCGCTTATTTTTTACTATTCTTTCTTTACGTTTTATCAGTCGACGAGATTCTCTCGCGCCGGGAAAATTGTTCGAATTTTAATCGATCGAGATCTTTAAACCGTCGACATCTCTTCGAGGGTCTTCGGGATCGCGTTTTCGAGGTTTAACCCTTTAAGAACGACGCCTGTGCACTGTACCGACTATAACACAACTTTTAAATCTATTACACGAAGTTAGACTGTTAATATATTTTTATAGAATATTAATTTTTTCGCATTTGTTTTGTAACTCGACTTCGTTCCCGAAACGTTTTAACTATACCACAAAATACAACGCATCTCATTTAAGAAGTATCGAAACTATGTAGCAGAGGAACGAGTCGTTCCTGAAGAGTTAAAACTGACCAAGCCGTGTTTAAATGGATTTTTGAGTCGCCCGAGTGTTCGAAGAATCAGCGACTGTTTTAATTGGAGAAAATGTATACTTACACCCTCGAAGAGCTTCTTCTTGTCGTCGTAGGACCTGGTATCCACGCGACGTTCGTATTTGGAGGCGACTTGGATCTTGGGCTGCACCGAGAAAATAGCTTTATTGTTGCGGAGGAGGGTTTATTTCGATCTCCCAGGCCAGGTCTAGAAAGACTACTTACAGGGTACTTGCCGGTGAGGGCTTCAGGGTCAAGACCTTTCTTCAAAGCCTTGTGCCTCAGTTGCTGCTTTTGACGTTCTTTTAATTCTTTAAGCTGCAACGAGAAGCGTTACTTGTTTATCTTTCGCATTTCTTTGTTGAAAGAACGCGAGCACACGAATTATATATTAACTTAGAAAATGACAAGCTGTAGAAACTTGTAGAAAGAGTTTTTGACTCACGTCATAGTCCTGGCGTTTCTGTCGCTCCTCCAAATCATATTTCTCGGTTTCCAGCTTGACTATAGAGTCCCAGAGTTCGTTGGCCTTGGACCGGAGCTTCTCAATGGAGAAACCATCCATTTCCAGCGGTTTGATACGGATGCTCAGCGAGATTTTCTTCTCCTCTTCGAGCTGCTCTTTCGTCTTGTTGCGCTCGAGTTGCGCCGACGTGAGGTTACCCTAATCGACACCAAGAAATCCACAACATTAATTACCTTCCAACAGATCTATTTGTCGTTCCTTTTCCCTACCACGAGTTAGACTCGCGATGAAATTAAGGATTTTATATATATATATATATATATAATATTTATTAATATATATAATATTTTGAGGATACTCACTGCCAGATCTTTCCTAGTGATGGTGAAGTTAGGGCCCTTCTTGCTCTGGTCCTTCATCGCTTGCATCATAGCTTGGCGTTTCTTTTCCGACTCTTCGAGACGCCTGAACATGCCAACATTTCATTAAACAACCATCTCTAAAATCGAACCGAAAAATCGTTTCGAATCCCAAAAAGGGGCATACATACTTTCTCTTTTCCTCCATGTCACGTTGTTTCTTCTCCTCTGTAAGATTTAAAGACGAAACGTAAAGAAGTGAAGGTATCGCCTCAGGAACGGAATAAAATATCGAACGTTACCGATTTCACGTTGGCGACGCTCTTCCTCCTCCTTCTTTTTCTGGGCCAATCTCTTCTCCTCGTCCGCGCGAGTGATCTTGCGCTTCGCTTGTTTCTCCTGAAAAATAAAATACAAAGGCCAAACAATAGTAAAATGTCCGGTAGTCATTTTTTTAGAGGCAGTCAATATTTAACCGTTTTAGTATTTTGATATCTTGATATTTTCGGAATCGAGCCTCGTTGAACTTTATCCCAACTTAAACCAGATTGGAAGTAAACTTGATTCGAATCGAACCCATAGATGAGACACGTAACATACCTTCAATCTCTTCAACTCCTCCTCCTCCTTGGCCCTCTGCTTCCGCCATTCTGCAATGTATTCCTTGAGCTGTTCGTCTAGGTCGCTCCGCTTCTGTTCCTGCCTCTGCTCGCACCCGGAAAAATAGACATGAACGAACGTGAAATACCGTTGTTGTTCGTGCAAAAGAGTTGTTCGCGCGATATCGCGCCTATACTTGGATATACTCGTATGTATGTAGTATGTATGTATGTATATCTACGTATTTCTGTATACTATAATATATGAAATATATGTATGTATATATGTATAGGAGATCACCAAGGGATCTCTCCTCACCTTCATAAACTCAGGATTCTCCCCAGAGTCCCTGATGTAGGCCGGAGCGAAAACAAAAGTAACTCTCTTTAGTTCCTGCGCGGCCTCGTCCTCTGAGAGATCTCGCAAGATCTTCCAGAACCAGAACGCCGTACGCCACTCTCACGTTCCACTTTCCATTATTTATTACACTCCATCCATTCTCTCTCTTCACTCGGTGGCGAATTACTCTTTTCTTTTCTCTTTCCTGTATATATTTTCTTTTTTTTCGCATCCTTTTGTAACCCTTTTGTATTCAGATTCTTGCGTTTCAGATTCCTTTCCTTTTTTTTCTTTAATTTCTTTGTACAAATATTGCGTTTTGTCTCACAAACACACACACACACGCACACACACACACACACACGCCCGCGCGCGTTTAAACGACGCGCATTATCAGCCAGACACAACAGACAGACGGACAGACGGACAGACAGACAGACACGCAAATGGACGGACATAATATCAGTGTACAAAGCGCTCTCGGAGAGAAGAAGATTAGGCGCGGCACAGTGCGTGAGAGACAGATGTGAAAAACAGAGAGACAAAGAGAGATAACGGTATATAATTGAGGAAGTAATGAGAACGCCAGCTGGAGACGTTAATGAGTTTAGGGTAACTAGGGGGAGGGGGAAGTTCGCGGCCTCGGAGGAATCTATTAGACCCCTTCGGGCAGGATATTAGAAAATTGATGGAGGGATTTAACAGTGAATTATGCGGTCGCTTGATTTTAAATTTTGTTTCGAGAATCGGCAGAACGTCGTGCATCCCGATTGATTTTCGCTGGATATTTTTCAGTCTCGAACGTTCAGAAATTTTGAGTATGTTGACGATCAAATTGTTCAGGGAAATGGAAATCGAACCGAAATCAATGCTGATCTTTGATCAAGGATTTGAACATTGTCTACGAGTATACTGCGGGTTTTATGCAAAATAAAAATTACGAGGATCAATGAGTATCCTTGATTAAAAATTTCATCATCGTCCATGAGTGATCCTTGATCGAAGATCTAGCGTGTTCCTCGTCGGCAATATAAATTTGAGAGTAACCGCTTTGAAGCGTCAATGTGTTAAAACGACGGGAAAATGTCGATTTGTCTCGCGAATTTGGAAACGCGTAAACAATGCAAAGTATTTGCAAGCACGTGTCCGCGACGGATCAACCGACACCTTGTGGATAGAATCCAGGATCGACGATAGAAATCGAGGGTAGAGGATCTTTCTAATTTTAAAGATCACCAGCCGCTCGATTGTCGTCAAGGTCCGCAATGATTCAGGATCAATGATTCAGGAGCTACGGTTTTCGTTTAGTGTTTAGCTTGAGAGAAACAAAAAAGAACAAGATCAACAATGGTAAATACGAAGCCGCTCGAGTAACAAGCGATTAAGCGTGTTTGTACAGAAGCTTATTTTCAGCAAAGGTTTCGAAGAGTGAGATTGAAAACGTTGGATAAAACAGCAACAAGAGAACAAGAATATGATCGGTGTCCGAAAGAAATACTCTGACGTGGTTGTTCTTAATGTATCTATATACAGTGAGCAGCGAAATCGAACTGGTAAAACCCAATAAAAATTCGGAGAGCAAAGTTCCAAAAATGTGGTAGAAAATCTCGACAATATCGTAAGACTCTGCACAGAAAGAAATATGCTAAAAGAATTTGCATCTGACAGAGCAGTCGAAGGTTCTTCGATAAAATATTAATTATAATGGTTCAGAAGTACTTATGTTGGTGGAAAACTGAGTCAAGAATAAAACACTGTCGCTATTAAATTAAATGTGACAGAGTAAAATGAAGTGGTCCTCGAGTTCTTCGCGATCCCTTTACAACGAACATGAAAATAACGATTTTCTAGAAAAATGGTTCCAATTTTGCTGCTCATCGTACTCGTATATGTACACGGTACATACATATAGTATATGTGCGGCTCGACGGGAAATCGTCGACAAAGCTGACTGTTCAAAGGGTATAGCCGGATAAGATGGTCAAAAGTGCCCTTGAACCAAATTTTATCGATGATACGTCATTCGATAGGGCATCATGAAAAAACATACTGTGCAAAATTTCAACCCTGTATCTCGATCAGGAGGGTAGTTACGGGGTAAAATCGAAAAATCAGTTTTTGGCCTATTTTCCCTAGTTAACGGTGTTTAAAAATTCTGAGAAAAATCTGGCAGATGTCGAGAACCCAAATGCATACTAAAAATCTAAAACCAATTGGAAAGTGTGCATTTGGTTTCTCGACATCTGCCAGATTTTTCTCAGAATTTTTAAACACCGTTAACTAGGGAAAATAGGCCAAAAAATGATTTTTCGATTTTACCCCGTAACTACCCTCCTGATCGAGATACAGGGTTGAAATTTTGCACAGTATGTTTTTTCATGATGCCCTGTCGAATGACGTATCATCGATAAAATTCTGTTCAAGGGCACTTTTGACCATCTTATCCGGTTATACCCTTTGCGCATTCGCTTTGTTCCCGCGAGACGAGAACCTCGTATCGCCGTGTCCGGCGCGAAACAGACGACGATAAAAACGATAAAACGGAAGGGACGCGCAATCTTCTTCTCGTCAGACATTTCCTTCTTCGTCTTTACCAACGCGAGAGTGCAAGCAACGTCGGTGTCGTCGGTCGTTTGTCAATGATTATATCGATAAACGCCGAAAAAAGCGTCGGAAGCCAAGGAGCTGGCCAGATCACAGAAACGATTCGGGTATCGACGGTTGTGTCGTCCTGGGGGGCCATTGATTCGCAAAATCACCCTGTCTACCGCATAGACAGTCGATCGATTCTGTCCGAAATAATTTTCTAATTTTTCCACATCTTTTCTGTTTATATCGGTCCGAGACAGCAAGCAATATAAAAGAAGAGATTCAAGTACATGATCAAACATGACTAAAAGTTAAAAAATGTCTCAACTAATGATCGATTGACAACATCGAAAATCGTTGAACACAGACTCGAAGTCGATCGAGTTCAATGACAAAAGCCGCGAGAAAATGCCGAGTGCGCGCGTGCGGGACCTCGTCCAAAATTTGTCCTCGGTCAGTTTATTCTCTGATTCTCGGCTCACGGTGAAATCATAAACAACGTTTAACACTGTTGGCAGCGAGGCGGCTGTTATGCAACGGTATTGCAAAACAAGCCGAGCGAGAAAACGATTCGTCTCGAATTTTTCGGATTCTCGCCGATTCAGTGGCCCCCGCTCTGCTTTTCTTGCGAACAAAGAGATCGAGAACGACAGGGAGCGGTAATTACACTGGCCAACAATTTTAATTGAACTCTCTTTCATGGTCTGACAATCGGTAGAGTCATTCTACTCGATTTTTACGAAATTCAATTTTGAAGAAGTAGGCGGACTTTTCAACTTTAAACATTTTGCGTGATAAACAAACGTGAAAAATCTGTAATGTATAATTGTCTAGAGGTCATCGAAATCGATCAAGGTCGTGAAAATCTATGTCGGTCAGTGTCACCGGCGAAGGTCAATTATGGCGCAATGTGGGCACGATTAACAGAAACTGCAACAGACTCGAGGGTTTTTGTTTTGGCGGATTCGAAGGGTTTTGGGTGGTGGTGCACGAAGATTGGCAGAAACAAATAAAAACAAAGTACAACATCCAACAACACGAGCCCTGGACACGAGCAGGACACAGAGCAAAACAAAGTGAAACGACACCAAAGAGTGGTTGGCTCGAGCGAGATCAACGAGACAATCGCCGATTAATTGTTTTGTTTTCGTGTGTGCACGCGTGTGCTACGACGGGCACACGGGAAAATAATTATATGTACAGAGAGAAAGAGAGAGAGAGAGATAGAGAGAGAGAGAGAGGGAGGGAGAGAGAGAGAGAGAGAGGGAGGGAGAGAGCCGTTAATTCGTGATCGATTAATTCGGGGGGCGGGCACAGAGAGACAAAAAAATAAAACATCGGCAAGTCTGGGGGAGGGTGGAGGGCGGAGAGAGCGAGAAGAGACAGAGAAAGAAAAAAAAACATGAGCGGTTTAGCGGTTTTTTTGGGGTGTTGGGGGGCAGCTGTTCATTCGAACACTGAGTCACGGTTTGATTAGAGGCCTTTTTTTGGCAGGATCGAGACTTTGGAGCTTACGTTTACAAAATACAGAAACACCGCTATGTACGTGTCTGTTGTGTGTATGTGGCACGTATTACTGGTACGTATGCATCGATTCATGCGTGAGCACGAGAAAAATTTGGAGAGAAAACGTGAAACGTGCGACGTAAATGGTGAATGTTGTATAAGGGGCTGGCGAACGATTTACCATGTACATACATACATACTCGTATGCGACACGCTGGTTACAGAGATACGGTCATTCTTTGAACGCAGGTGATCGTTGGATGAACATTTCTGGAAATACGTGTGACAAAAATGTAGACTAATTGGATTGGACGAAGGTGTTACAATTCTTTGTATATAGGTGACGGTTGAACGCTATAGGAGCATATTGGTAACAAAAATGTATACATACGTATAAACAGTTTCCAGCAGAGACATTATAATTCGGAGGAATGTAAGTTGAAACAAATAGGTAAGAAAAATCTATACAAACAGTTTGACGTTAAAATCGATCGAATGTACAAAATTGTGGAAACATGTACAAATATAAAATATGTAAAAAAATCTGTGAAATGTGATTAAAAATGTAATTAGAAATGTGATTAGAAATGTACTTGTATTATAAGTATGTATATATATGGAATCTCGGGTATTTGTAAAGGGCTCGAGTTGCCAGTCTCGTAACTCATCTAGAAACAAAGAATCGATTTTCCGTGGACCTTTTCTCGAGCGAGAAGAGAATAGGATCGGTGAGGTGTGTAATCACGCTGTTGGCATGAGCTGCTCGCAGACAATGGTCATGTTTTTCCGGCGAGCCGTTTGTCCGTTAATTAGATTGCATCGGTTCGGAACGCGGCGCGTACCGAACGAGCAGACACCTCAGCTTCGGTATAAGAATAAACCGCATTACGTTATCGTACACATATTTATGAAACGTTTGGCAATCGTCCAGCCGACGCGAGTTATATTAGTTGCATACTACCCCTTATGCAACACGGCCGTCGTATAACACGGTCAAAAGCCTGAAAAGCTTTTCGGCTGAGCAACAACCTTGCCGACACGCCGACAAATATTCCGAGCTCCTCGCGGTGATGATCGAACACGATTCCACACGGTCAAGAACCTCGAAGAAAAGAGTACAGTGGATGAAATTTTGTCCGACAAAAGTTGACAAAACAAAACGATAGCGATCTGCTTTGAATCGGCAGATCGATAAAAAAAGACGTTTCGAATCGATAGAAATATCGATGTACCGGGAGTCTCGTTCCCGCCAAAAGTTCGAACAAAAGCGCGGACTTTGAGGGTTTCAGGGGGCGATTGTGAGAGCGGCCGAAGAACAAAGAAAAGTATTATTGACGAATATAAGAAACCAGCTCGAGATGTCAACTTACTTTTGGGACGCCCTACCCCTACAAAAAAAGAAAGGAAAGGCAGATTAATAACAGTCGGTACACATCGTTCCTCGTTTGCTTGTTTGTTTTTTTTTTGTTTGGTATGTTGCTTTTTTGGGACTGCACAAAGCCGCGGGAAAGTACGTTCGTTCGCCTTTCTTTCGCTTTCGTTCGTTCGTTCGGTTTTGAATCCTGCCTCGATCGGACGAAAAGAAAAAAAGAAAATTGAAAGTGAAAAGCATCGTCAGCGGTCGACGGACAGCCTGCCGCGTTCCAGCCGCGTTTATCCAATCTCTTTTTACCCACTTCCACCATTTCCAGCGAACGTGGATCTCGTGGATTTCGTAGAGGGGTGGGTTCGAGAAACCGAAAATGTCGGGCCGAGTCGGGTTTTCTAAAATTTCAGGATTTTCGACAATCTTCGGAATTAGGAATGCGATAATTTGGGACGTGGCAAGAATTTTTTTGGGATTAGGCCCGACATTTTCGGTTCCTCTCGCACCCCTAATTTTCATGGATTTTTCTCGCGGTTTTCCACGAGCCGGTTCGCGCATCTCCGAAGAATATCGAATACATCAGCTTGTTTTTCGTTTGTTTCGAATTTGCTCTTGTTTTCGTTTGCGTTTATGCGAAAAGAGGAGAACCGGCAGCCCACCGTCTGTCTTTCGACTCGAGGACCTCGTCACACCTGGCTGTCTTTTATAGTACAGCTACTCGCAAACCGTTCCCCCGGTCGGGCGGTTCCCAGGTGCGAGAAAATTGAACGATCGTCATGCGACAGATGCAGTTTTGCGCAACAGAGAGAGGGATAGTGAGAGAGTTACGTGTGCTGAACTGTGTGATCGTGATCGTGATCGTGATCGTGATCGTGATCGTGTTCGTGATGTGTGGGACCCGAGTGTCACTCCGACGCGACGCGGCTCTCTTGAAAAGTGAAACTGACGCTTCGATCCGACTGTGATCGATTAACACTTTATCGACCGGAAAACTATTAACGGGCTTTCGAATGACTACGTTTGCTGCAAAACGTGCTCCCAGTTTTATTTTCACACCAGTTTTCGCGCCACGAGGAATTGCAAAAATCTGATTGGAAATTGCCGAACGGCGCGACCGCGTTTCTTTCGGTTTGTGCCGAACAATATGATACGCATTCAAATGGACTAGGCTGTACACTGAAAACTGTAAATAATCTAAAAAGCTTCCGACAGTATAAATTTCAGTTTAAGTAAAGTGTTAAAGCACGCGTCATCGTTATATTTTGTCACAAAAGCCGGGGCTGTTTATCTATCGTGACGTTCTTAGCGAGGACATTAGGCTCGTCGGCGTATAAATAATCGCGTCGCAAGAGAATCGACCGAGAATATTAACGGGGCCTGGTTTCCGAAATTAAATCCACCAATTAAATTCGTCGTTTCACTTCTCAATCGGCGCACGCTAAACACGCAACAACAAAAAATACAAAACCTCAAGTACCCGATGATCAAGATTATAATCCAGAATATTATGTTATCTGAAAGGATTTTCGGAAATAGCAAAATTTCTGGAAAATCTCGTTCCGATCTCAAAAAAAATTTTGTACTTGCCCTAATCGTCGAGTACTTGAGATTTTTTAGTTTTTGTACAGTTCTATTACGCACGCGAGCATTTTCCTCGCGTTCGGGTTTGATATTCGTTTGACAGGTCGTGTGTGCGTATACTGGATCATGTTTGTGGATGGATGGGGGGTTGTACAGGGTTTTGCAGCGATATAGAGACAAACTCGTTTGACCATCGACAACAACAACATCGACACAGCACCCAAAAAATGGGACGAACCAGCAGCGACAAAAAGAAAAAAAACGAGACAGAAACGGAACAGTGAAAATCGGCAAAAAGACGCCAAGAAAAATCGACACGCAGAGAAACGTCTGTGTTTATGTATACGTGGAGTATAAAAGTATACATTTATGTATGTGTGTATGCGAGTGCTCGCTCGTGTAAAACACAAAGAGAGCTGCACTTCAGTCGCGCGCCAACAAAATTTCTTCTCCGACGACGACGACGACGACGACGACAATATACATATAACAATAAAACCAACGTCAGCAAAAAAAAACATGGAGGACAAAAATGAGTTATCGTTTGGCGAAGAAGAGCGCGAAAAAAATGTGCAACTAGCGAAACTGAGAAAGAAAGAACAGATAAAAATCAGTCGGAGAAGCGCGACGAACGAGAAGCTGACAAGTTCGAGTCGCATCCACTCTCTCTCTCTCTCTCTCTCTCTCTCTCTCTCTCTCTCTCTCTCTCTCTCTCTCTCTCTCTCTCTCTCTCTCGTTCGACAAAAAAAAGAACGAGTGAAAAGATCAATAAACTGAAGAGAAAAAATGTCTTCGAGGCAAAGTATGAATACGTAACGCGGAATAACGTATAGACGATCTACGAACAATAATCTCAAGCACGGCTGAAAAAGAACACGAGACTGAACAGTGAAAAAATAAAGCAAACTAAGGAAGAAAGAGATAAAGATAGAAAGAGAGAGAGAGAAAGAGGGACGACATGACAGCAGCACGGGTACGTTCTCGCTTCCAAAGAGGTGATTTTTCATTGGGGGAACGTTTGACTCGAAAATTCCATTTGCTGGGAAACAATTCTCTCTCGCGACGTTCTTTTTTCGGGAATGCGAGAGTCCCGCGGGACGTGGCGATGAAAAATGCTTTGACAATGACGAAACAAGCTTTTAAAGTGGCTGCGAGATACTGTCACCTGTTAATAGATAACGTTAGTGGCCATTAAAACATTTTAAAACGTCCTCGCCGCGAAAAATCACCCTCTTCGCACCAATTACCGGGAATTAGTCGCGTCTATGTACAACGTTTACTGCTTGCGTGTGGCGGAAAAAAGGGGACAGTAACTATCCGGCTCCGATATAGCAGCGGTTATGGCTGCAACATTGCGGACGCTTCATCACCGCACCAAAGGTAAAATGTCCCCGCATGGATATTTTTTAAGCGAGTCTTTAAGTTAGACGCTCGTTGCGAATGATCGATTTAAATCAAGATCCTGAAGAATCAAAGATTCATCTTTGAAAAGTGCAATATTGATATTGATTTTGTTTTTCAGCGAAACGTTCTTTCGAGGGACCATTTTCGATCTAAAAATGTGTAGACTATCAACGTACTGTATTGAAGTTCGTTAGCTAAAATGTATAAATTCAAAAATAAATTCTGTGATTTGGAAAATGAAATTACTGAAGATCCAGCTTGCAGAGGATTGTAAAAATGCAGAAGCTAAATATGTCCAAGCTTTGAATTGATCGAAGCTAGGTTAATTTGATAAACTCTAGAATTCTAAAATAAGTTCTACGATTTGAAACAAGAAATCACTGAAAATTCAGCATGCGGAAGATTTAAAAATGAAGGTACTAAAAACGTCCAAGCTTTTAATTTACTGTATCAAGGTTCATTAGCTAAAATGACGGAATTAGCGATCATGTTCCGTAATTTGAAAAGTTAAATCACTGAAGATCCAACTTGTACAGGCTTCGAAAACGAAGAGACTATAAATATCCCCACTTTCCCCAATAATTAGTAAAAAGGTTCTGTGATATGAAAAACTAAGTTACGGAGGAGCTAAAAATGTCCACTGTTTCGATTTGTACCGACGATCGCTTACTAAAATTTTGTAATTCAAACATTCAATCTTAAAATGTTCAGACCCATAATTTGTGTCAAAATTCGTCGACTGAATGTTTGGAATTTCCAAAAGAATTGAATTAAATGTCGAGAAGAAAGAAGAAAAATGTCGAGATTTTTCATTTGCTCGAGGTTCGTTAAAATTTTGGAATTCACGAAAGTTCAGTGATTCAGAGAAAGAAATGCCAAGTGAAATGGTAGAAGGCCCACGGCCGAATAATTGGTCCGGACATCAAAGGAACGTGGCGCGGGCAAACAAAATCTTCGGTGATTGGAAAACGCATCTCGTTAGAGAAGTGAAACGCGTTTATCCGAGGGGGACTGTGACAGTACAACAGCGGAAAACAGTATATGTAGAGTATAACGTGGACGGACGAGTCGAGCAACGAAAGGTGTCTCGTGCACGTGTGTCAAAATCAAAACTAAAACAGCAAAAAGAAGAAGAAAAAGAAGAAGAAGAAGAAGAAGAAATAGTAGTAGAAGTAGAAATAGAAGAAGAAAGGTAACGGGAAAAAAACTCGTAAGAAAGTAGAAAAAGAGTAGAACAGAAACTGAAAAGAAAAAGAAAATGGAAAAATAAAACAACATTGCGTGAATAGCGACCAGATACTTGTAAGAGCGAAATAGCAGACGTACAAGAAATAACCGGATCCCGTAAAGACAAGACAACAACGATTTGGTTAGACGATTAACAGCGGCGAAGAGGTGAAACAGAAAGAAAAATATATAGTGTATGGAAAAAAAATAAAACAGAGAAGTAGAGAAACAGAGAAGTGAAGCACAGCTTGTTTGCCCGCACAAGACAGGCGATACACAACAATATTTGTGCAATTTGTGATTTGCCGACGACTTAAAAACTTACTCGATCTTCCTCTCCGGTTGCCTTCGATTTTTCGAGTATTTGTGATTCGCGTCGGTCGTTCGTTCGGTCGATGGTGATTTCGATCGATCGGTTGGTATATATTTTGTGTATTGTATTGTGGAGATTTTCGGGCGTAGGGGAGTAGATTGGAGAGAGGCAGATTGAAAAAACAAAACAGAGAAACGAAGATCAGAGAAAAGCAAATCTGTCGACAAGGAGAATAAACGACCCGGTTTTTCCATTGTCACCGGTCGACGGGATCGGTTGTCGGCCGAATAATTCATTCTCCGATTCGAATTCATTCCGAAGCTAATCCACCGAGAAACGTTTCTATTCCGATCCGACCAGGATCCAGATCTCGGTGGATCGTCTCGCGATCCGTTTTCGCGATAAATGACTCGCAAAAATAAAAGAGAACGCTGCTCAGTCTTCCCCTGCAGTGAAAAAGTAATTGCATCAAACTGTTATTCATTGTTTCAAGTTTAATATTACTGGCACGAAAAGTTGATGCAAATCCCAGCTTGCAGGAAAGTTTTATACTTGATTAATTTTCGCGCTGAAACGCATCTTATTCGAAACAATTAATCAATACAACGGACGACGTAGAAACAAAACGAACTTTACAGACACCAAAACGCAAAAGAAGTGGTTTCCCATTTTTGTGAGTCATTGCGAGTTTTTCAAATTTGTTTTAAGAAATGAAACGCCCAAGCAACCGACCACCGTCACGGAATCGTCCGACCCGTGTTTTCTGCGTGTTTTCCGCAAACGAATGCCACCCTTTTCGATTCGAATGTGTGCTCGTTCGAGGTCTCGAATGTTTCTCGATTCGCGTTCGAGCAAAATCCTCCGTAAATCCAGCCGGATTTATGACACCGGCGAATTAATATGTAACTAGACACATTCGAACACGCCGCGCGCCATTCGTCTGCTCTATTTTCGTGAGAGAACCACGACTGGTCTAATTTTAACGATGGTTTCGAGAGAGATCACTCTAGGACGATGTGATTTTTCGTCGAGAATTTTTCTGCGAAAGATGCGCTCGAAAAATGGCAAATTCTTTTCTACCGAATCATCGAAGCGGAAATATTGTCGATGATAACAATACGACAACAACGATGGAACTGTTTGTCAAGTGGAATGGATCTCGTTGCGAACGATTGTGTAAAAGTTGGAAAAATGACAAAACTTGGAAATGTGGCGGAAAATTACGTACGGTAATGACACTAGAGAACAGATATTCTGTGTTTCAGCAAATGTTATGTTAGCTTTCGTGAGAAATATTTCAGAAAGTATCCAATTTTGAACTTTGATAAATATGTTTTACAAAAACGGTGCTACAGACCGGTATACCCTGAAACGTATTTAAAAAATATTTAAAGCGACATTGAAAGTCCACTTTTTAATCGAGTCGATTTCACGTATGTCTCAAAATTAAAAACACGAAACAGTTCGAATGGAGAAAAGACCTGTAGTACCGACTAATTTATAATCCAGCACGAAGGATTGTCTGTTCGAAGAATAAAGAATATGTTAGCCTAACGCGTAAGCCGAGAGAACAGAGCGCTAGGCTTAACCGAGCGTCCTATTTTCGTGAAAATGTCCGTTCTAATTCTAACCGTGGTTCGTTCTTGGTGAACGCGTGTGCCGTTTAAGTTTCGCGTCTGTCGGTGTCGGTGTTCGGTGTCGGAGTCGGTGGCTGTGTGCCTGAGAACGCGAAAGTTGCACAAGGTTTGCAATACGTTCACGCTCAAAAAAACCATTCCGCGGCTCAATGACGCCTAAACGATCGGCGACGGACACGCGATCACCGCGATGAAATCGCATGAACGCATAGTCTCGTTATTATTAGAAGTCGGTCCACCGGTGTACACCTTGGGGAAAAACATTCGAAACCTCTATATACGATCTGCTCGTCAAGTTCGAAGCTGAATAAATATTAGGTCGGCCACAAAGTCTGTTTGATTCCTCTTTAGAATCTATAATATCAAATTTTCTGCTTCTGCTTATAAGAAAGAGCTTGCTTAGGAAGCTCTTTCTTTTTTTAATTGTTTCGATAGGCCGAAAGTATAAAAGACTTCGTAACCAGCCTAATATACTTATATTTCCGAACCGAGATAAAAAAAAAAGAAACAATATTCCCTGAACGAAGCGAGGCAACGAGAAAAACAAGTAAAGAACGATCTCTCTCGAAGCGCATAGATGATTCCAGAAGGGAGGCGTCGCGTCGCGCCGCGTCGATCGTCAAAAAGAAGATCGAATCGTTCGCGCAGGATCTCGGCGCTCTTATCGTGGGGATTGCGAGTCCGAGGTTCCTGGGAAAACGAGATATCGAACGAAAAAAAGGAACCGATAATAAAACGAGAGACAATAAAATAAAAAAGAGAAGACTCTCCGGAGGATTCTCCGCGCGTTCGTTGCGGACGTCTAAACGTAGACAAGCCTCTGGAACTTACTTCCTGTAATGAGAAAACGAGAGAACACGCTGGTTAGTCGTGTATGTGCTACAAGGATAACAACAGGATTCGTTACTCGGTTATTAGCGGACACTTACGTTTCCTCGACCACCTCCTCCTCGCTGCTGCAAAAGAGAAAAACGGAAAACGGTGTTTGTTAGCGAATAGGATGTACACGGGGTTTTAGGGCTGACGGGGGGGGGGGGGGGCACGATTTTAATCAACGAGACAAAAAATGAATATAAATGTAGAACATTAAGGGGCGGGGGGGGGGGGGGGGGTATAGTGAGAGAGCGTCGCACGATCGTCCCGGTGCTAAAAACGCGTTTGCTCGCGGTGTACGGTGAATAATTAACCGGCTCGTCCGGTATTCATGAAAGTTCACGGTGTCTAAATAAGGGAGCACACCGCGCCGGGGATCCAATATGCGCGAGCCCGTGAAACGTCTCTGTGTCTTATCTCTCGACATTTTTGGACCCGTCTATCTGTCCACCCAACTGAATATAGACCCGGCTGAATCATCCGTCGATGTACACAATGTCCCCCACCCGCGAATTTTCACGATTCCGAAATAAACCGAATTATCTAACCCCCCGTGCAAAATTTTACTTCTATCCGCGCGAGTTAGAACGTGGGAGGTCCACAGAGAATCGTTCGACCTTAACACTTAGATCCACGAGGCGACCGACGATTTTACATTACGGTTCTCAATCTATTCAGCGTGTAAGGTGTGCCCTAGAGGAATCTTATTTTCCCGACGTTCCGACTGTGAATTTTATAATTGTAATCTCGACAATCTCAAATTAAGAAATTTAGAATCCGTCATTTCGACAGATCCCGTAGTTCTAGCCTAGCGTTAACGCGTCGCGGACCAGACACTCTATCGCAAATATCTTTGTAAACTTATCTACAGTTTTAACGCTGTGCGTTGAGAAATCGGGAGATGTCGGAGACACTGAGCGAGCAAACGCGTTTTTCAAAAGAGCGATCACGATCGAAAGGGTGCTATCGATCGTGCAAAAACGGTTAACACTTTGAGACAGAGGCACGTGGTTTTCGGGGGAGGGGTGGTACTTTCACAGCAAAACTTGGGGGTTGGACAGTTTTGGGGCACAAGGGATACGTTTTTTTGATTTTTAATCTTACGTGTACGCAATTTTTGTTGGGTATTGTTCATAGTGTGAGAACGATCGAGGAATTTCGGCGATCCTCGACCTCGTGCCAGCTACCGATAGCTGTCGCGAATCTGTGAATCTGCGAGCCGATATCTGCGAGTTCACGGATTTCCTGCAGATCGCTAACGAACACGACGAACCAGGAAATTTAATTGGTCTATCGGTGACAAGACTCCGCGCGACACTTCCCTGACCTAACGTGCTAGCTTTCGCTTATAGCTTATGGCTTATGGTTTACGGTTGCGCTCTCGATGACAACCAGTCGCTTACAGTAGTATTCGTTCGAACTCATCTTAAAAAACTCATTTCATTTCAAAATAGAGAATCAATTTTTTAAAGATGGACCGAACGAGTTGGATTCTTTTGAGAATCTAGAAGAATTAATTTACTACGTGACGTGAAAAACAATGACAAATTTTTCGAGTAAAATGATCCTCCTAACTTCTCAAGAAAATTGAAGTCGTTTGGTCCGATCCTAAAATAGTTATTGTCTTTTATTTAAGAGTATCCGAATATTATTGCGAATCACTGTACACTCCCAGTCAAACACGTGTGGTACCTTTAAAATCTCGGTGACAATGTACAATTTTTGTTTTTGCAATAAATAGCAGAAAATTGTCACGTTAGAGAGATTAAGATTAAAGACAGCACACCTGTGCGCCATCTTTTCGACTGCAAGAGCGAATCGAGAGCCGACGTTCCCAGCCGCTCGACGACCGCGACCGGCCTATCTCGTTTCTCGGATGATCGGAGATCGGTTCGATCGGTTCGATCCACACGTACTTCGTTTCTCCTTCTCTTTACGTACGCGCGTAACATTCGATTTATGGAACCTCGTGCCACGTTTTTCTTATTTCGCATATGACCGAGCAGCGATATCGAGTACGAAGCTCGTAGCGATCGAAGCGGCGGGGAACGTCGTTGCTCCGATCCGATTACACTTGAAAATCGTCTCCTGGAGACCGTTGGCAATACTTACGAGTATTGTTCCTCGTCGTCAGACATGTTTGCGGGTGGTTAAGGTGCTGCAACACGGAAACAGAGCGCCGATTAGCACAGCCGAGTAGCAAACAGGGTTCGGTTCGGTTCACAGCCTGTCGGCCACGATCTCGCGCCGCGTCGACGCGAAACGAGCAGAGACGATCGGATTTTCCGCAACGATACCTCCCGAGAGAAGCCTCGATCTCTAATCTTCCCAACGAATCTCGATCTCTTAACCGAAAAGATTATCTCTCTGCGACGCGATCGCACGTTTATTTCCGGGTACAGAAACTCGCACCGGGTGGACACTGGGGGAGAAAACCCGATAAATAGAAAGCGGAAAGGGCAAAAGAGAATTCCTGACGATCCGATCTCGTCCCTCTGGCTCGTTCGCGCAGGCGCGCGAATTTCTGTCGAATTTAATGCGAGAATGTGCAAGCGAAAGGGGTAGAAAGTGCGAGGGTGGCGGCCGGCCGTGCATAAATCGAACCTTGGTGGCGCGCGAGAAAGAAGAGGCTAGAAAAGAAAGGAAGTCGAAGGGGCGAGAGACGATGCACTGGTGTAAGGGTAATCCGATATTCTGAGACGAGAAAGAGAGTGCCAGTTTGCTAACCCTGGCCGCAAGCTCGCCGTCGCAAGCTCTATAAGGAGCCATCCCCTTCTCTTCCCCGTTGCTCTAATTTTAGAAAACCGACTCTCTACTCTTCTCTCTCGCTCTTTCTCTTCGTTCATTCGGCCTTCTCTTTCTCTCTGCCCTCCCTCTTCTGCTCAATTCGCTCTCTCTCGCTCTCTCTCTCTCTCTCTCTCTCTCTCTCTCTCTCTCTCTCTCTCTCTCTCTCTCTCTCTCTCTCTCTCTCTCTCTCTCTCTATCTCTCTCTCTTCCCCTTTTGCTCGTAAAACCTCCCTCGCTTTTCGCACCGTTGCGATATTGGGTCTGTACCCTCCTTCTCTTTCTACTCCTTCCCCTCCTCCTCCTCCTGCTCGATATCTTCGTCACCGACAACATTTCCGGTTCCCGTACTCCTGGAGAACCAGGAGCCAGCTTTTCTAGCTACCACATAATCTCCTCAACCTCCAAAGCGAGGGTATCCGTGGTATATCGAATATAGACTCGAACCTCGGACCTATTCGAGCCTGTTCGCGCGGAACAACGCAGACGAAAATCGACGGACACCGAATCGGGAGATGTTAAAAGTAGAACCTGTCGCGCGACGGAAGCGAAACGTTCAAAGTCCCTGATAGACCAGCGTGGGTGCAATCCGACGTAACAACAACCAGTCAACATTACATAATTCCGCGTGCCACTCGCGGATACCTCGAAACGGGATATCCGACTCGGAGGAACTGTAGCTACCGCGGCGCCATGCTTCTATATCGGTACCCGCCGTCTTTCGAAACTCCGAGGCGATTCCAAACAGTTCTACCCCTACACGAAAAACATCCGAAAAAGCACTTTGGTCCCACGAGATTACCCTTCACCGAAAGCATCCAAAGATACCAAAAATTGTCCTTACCGTATTTCAAAACTCAAAGGCAATTTACTCCCGCGATTTACCTTCGCCAAAACATCGAAAGATACCAAAGATCCCAGCGAAGAACGGTACTCTTCGCGGTCCCGCGTTACAACCCGCAAATCCTCCGCGTTGCTATTACAATTTCCAAAACCAGTTTAGGAACACGTTCATCCAGGATTTGCGAATTCCCAAAACGATTACCGCCGCGTGTCACGTGTCGAATAATTCATCGATTAAGCTCGCCCGGAAGAATCGATGCTGTCCAACTTGCCCATAGACGAACTTTTAGCTGGAGGTGAAGGTAGTCCGATCTTTCGGAGATCTCTGTTTTCGGAAGATTACGGCGACACTCGATCTAATCGATCCTCGGGTTAGCAGCATCCATTCGCGCTCTCGAGAGTCCTAGGAACTACGAAGCTTATCGGGAACCAAGCTTATCAAGCTTTCTAGAGGCGCAAGTCCGTTTTTCCTTTTCACTGTGCACACTGTCCCGAAGGATGATGTAGATCGTGGACGATTGTTACGGCAACGAAGAGTCGGGGGGAAGAGGAGGGCTCACTGATCGAGATTCACTGGATCGAAAACCGTGCACGGTCGCACCAATATCGTGGATCGCGGCCCGCGGCTCGGTTCGTTTGCACTTGATCGGTGGAGTCTCGGCGCGAGTAACGTATCGGTTAAATCGAATTTGCAGCACTAATGAAAAATTGATGAAACTTACACTCGAACGGTGTGAATGTGTGATGGTTGGCTATGTGTGACGGACGGTGTGGGTGGGTGGGTGGATGTGTGTGTATGTGGTGGTACGAGGGGTGATCGCCTCTCCGGGGCACCAGCCGAGCAACAGATGCTTCTCCAACGACAGGCACGCACGAAGAGAGAGAGAGCTTTTTGCTGGTGGAATGTGGAGTCCGCGACAGCTCGAGCGGCTCTGAAGTCCTGTGGGCAGAGTCTGGACAGCACCAAGACTCGGGACGACGATGCCTATGCGGCTCTCGGCCGAGAGACTCGATCGCTCCCTTTCGTCTTGCTATTAATAGATAGGAGATCCACACGTCCGTGGGGCGCGAGCGTGATACGATCCTGGCACCGCTACTATTTTCGTCCCTTCTTCTTAGATCCCGCTTCTCGCTCGATGTAAGATCGCCCGCTTTTCCCGTGGACCGCTTTTCGACGGTGCGCGTTCCGCCCCCGCGTGCCTGATTGCCTCTGCTTGCCTCTGCTTGCCTCTGCTTGCCTCTGCTTGCCACGCTCGAAATTCGCTCGGATTCGAGATCCGAGACACAGGATTGGAAGGGATAGGCGAATTTTCAATACCTTCATTAGGAGTTTTGACGACGCGGTGAGACCGTGTCGGACCTCTGTCCGCTTCCGAACCGCGCTACACTCGCTGCGGCTTTTATTTTTATGCCAAATAGTAATTGCGAGGGTCTACAACTTTTGACACGACTACGATTTTTCTACAAAATACAAATTGCATCGATGTAAACGATGAACATCTGATTATATTATTAGGAGCAGCGTTCCAAGCATTTTTTACTATTCTCGCTCGGCTGTGGTTGGTACCCAGACCCAACGAGTTTTACGTGAGATTTAATAATCACTGGCCGGGTCGAGAGCGATTCGATTAGCGTTGATGTCCTGTGCAGTTCAATTAACCACCACCGTCCGAAGTTGCTCGAACTAATTCAACTATCGAAGAAGTTACTGGAGATTCATAAGCCACTGGCCACCGGTTTTTAGTCGATCGCGCACAAAACGTAAAATAATTTTGCACGGTGGATGAACTATAGATAGGGGTATATGTACATAGGCAGACGCAAGCTCGCCTATGTTCCTCGGAGCTCTATAACGTTATATCGCTTGTTATATCGAACTGGCGATGTTACTCTTTCTCGACAAAATCGAACAAAATTAAACACCTTCGGTCGATTTTTATCCTATTGTTTATCTGACGTATTAAAGTAATAAAAGCGTTCGTGGGAGCTAACAACCGCGCCTGTTAAATGGACCAAGATTAATTCGTCTCTTTGCGTACTAGACTTAATGAGCTGAAGCCTCGAATGTGCAATATTTTGCTGGAACAGTCTAACGCGTGCTAGAAAAGCTCGCCTTGCCTCGCGTGTTTTCATTTTAACGTCGTTTGTTAGCTCCGCAAACATTCCCCGCAAGAATTTCATGAAAATTTCATTAAACTGCAGTCCAACTTTCGAAAGAAGATATCCGAAACACATAGGAATTTACAAAAGAATGGGAGGAAGTTGATATAGTTGGTACGTCGATTCGTCTGACATATAATTCATGAGAGTTGGCCAGGAACAATTCATACGTCTACTTTATTACCGCGAGTGTGTTCAATTATGATGTCTGTGACAGACGGTAAATTGTGAAGGCACGCTAAACTAATTTCTACCTCACCGAAATAAACACAAAATAAACTCCACGAAAAGCTTCGGTTCCCTGCAACAAAATTCAACTAGTTGCCAACAGACGTAACGATCGCGATCGGTTCGAAGCATAATCTACGTATAACGCAGAAACAGGGATTACAATCTCACGGCACACGAGAAAATTTGAGAATTCGTGAGAAAAGCGGCCGGCCGATCGAGATCGTTGCCAAGCGAGGACCCTATAAATCATGTTTCACGCTCATCGGTCTACGAGTAAGTACACTCCCAGACAAAACGCACATTTTTTATTACATTCGATCGTCCGCCAGAGGTTGTATTCGAAACAACGAACGCGTTGTACGAGAGAAAATAGTATTCCTTCGTTCGATTTTTCCAAACGCTATTCGTTCGCGTCGATCTGGGTTATCTCCGGCAGTTTTCGGGGAAGACAAAAGATGTCAAGCTCACGAAGGATTTTAGTCGAATTCCCTTCTCCCTCCGTTAGACAAGAAGCTTTATCCAGGCTGGGAGTGTAATTTTAGCTACTCGGAAATAGCAGTTTATTCGGCAGTGTATCTGCCGCTCGCAAACCTTTTCACATTTCGTTTTTGTTTCCCTTCCGGAGCGCGGCGCAAACGAACAAGGAAAATGAAAGTGTATTTTTAACGGTCGCCACCTGGAAAATCTCCTGACCCCCGGTTACAGCGAATACCGGGGCCGGAAATTGCAAGGAATTTCGAAAAAATCATCCTGCCGATCCTCGATCGTCCTAACATCGCGTAACCGTCGATCTCCTCCACCCCCAAACGCTTTCGGAAATTTCCTCCGAACCCTCGATTCTCGAGAAGAGTACTCCCGGAGAATCCGCGATAAAAGGGCACGATCCGGAGAATCGTAACAGAGGAAATGTTGCGTCCGCGATCTTCTAACTAACAGGATAGCCGTTTATATAAACATTGATTTGTCGAAAAACCGGAATTTTCCAAGCAGCTATTCTGTCTATAACTCTTTATAGTTTATTTGATAGTTTCTCTTTTCTACTTTTGCGCGGTCGTTAAATTGTTAACGAGGAACATCATTTTCATTGAATTTTTGTTTCATCTTCCTCGAATGACTATGAACGCATTTCGTCCTGGCTCGAATAAATTAGGTTACAGCGAGGTAAATCGTCGGAGGCTCAGGCATTTACAGTTTAATTAAAAGTTCCGGGGGATGATCGTGAATCTTAGCGGACATCGGCGGCTATTCGCCGTCGACGAGATCGCTGATCTTACCGAATCTCGCTAGATCGTAAAACCGAAGTCCTGTGAGCGTCATGCGCGTAACACGATAAAAAGTTCAGGTTCCTTCGAAGTTGATGGACTCTCAAGATTTAATTAAAATTTTTTCACGGGTGTGCGCGCTGACGCGACGGGATGCAGCGAGGAGTGTCTCTTCTGCGCTGCGAGGCAACGGGTTTGTCCCATCTTTGTTTATCTTACTTCGGTAACCTAATTACGGTCGAAGTGGAGCAGCACGCGAACGTACCGCGAACGCGAGCGAACGCGAACGTTGCGTTGGCCAACTTTTCTACCTCTGGAAATACGAAATGCGATTGTTGCGCGCGTAGAGAACCCGGTGGAAAACGCGGCAGATCGGCTCTCGGTTATTTCCGATGCTGATACAGCTAGATTACATCTGCCCTGTGGCCATTTCGTATTTAAGTTTACCCACCCTACTGCCACCACCGCCCCGTCGACAACGCACTAAATATACTCGCGTGTCAGCAATCACAACAACTTGCTCGACGCGGTTCCTTTAATCGACAGTTATGCGCGACACTCGAAACGACAACACAGTTATCGATGTAAGTAAAATTTTTCATTTCCATGAAAATCCGCAGCGATTAAGTATTATTTCATGAAATTTCAAAATCGTTTCTACTTCAAATTCGAATACGCATTATTCGATTAATGTCGCGGGTCACGCTCTCGAGGCATGTCGAGAAACGATTTTCCGCCGAGCATCGTTAATTATAGATGGTGACAAATTAATCGACCATAATCTTTCGGTGTCACTGGCATGCTATCCGCACCAGTGTGAACCGGAGAGGGTTAAGCCCAGCCGAGACACGCGAATAAGCGATTAAATAACAAAAGATAAATTAAGCAAGATACCAAGCAGAATACCTAACGGTAATCGCTTTATGCTAGACGGTAACCATCGTTGAGCGGAGCCAAACGCACATGGTCGCGAAATCGTTAGCGCTATAACGACGAGTGACGCGACTGCGACGTCATGCGAATTTTCGCGGTTAGCGGCCGCTGACGCCATTCTGCCGTCACCGAAGCTGCCTTGTCTTATCATTTGCGAGAACACGGGAAAGGTATAACGTAGCTACTATAATAATTGCTGGTATATCAAAGAACGTGACATTTAGATTGTCATAATTGAATGATAAGAAAATTAAACTAGACGTAACGAGGCAAGGGGTTGACGAGAGAAACCAATTGGCATGAACAATTTCTGAGGCGTTGATGACCTGGAAGGTTAAATGGCACCTCGAAATAGTTAACTCGTAAATCGGAAGTTTAACGATTCCGTTAAAATCCATTAAGCACGATCCACTTCACCGCGGCCAGCGGGAAGAATGCGTGAAAAGGGCGAATATGAATGAACTCGCGAAACAGACTAGGCTGCACAGGGAAATCCTCGCTCGAGATCTCGTTGGACGATGTTTGCGAGCGTAGGAGAGGTTTGGTGGCATCCGCGGCAGCTGTGTCCGTGAATAAAAAAAGCACCAGGAGCCACGGGGTTGTGTTGTGAAGACGGGAGCAGCGTCCGCGAGAGCCGATGCTAGGGTTTGGCGAGGCGAGAGTGAGGCGATGGTGAGGCGAGGGTGAGGCAAGACGAGGCGTCGCGACGCAAGACGACGACGAAGAGACGACGAAATAGGAGCCGCGATAAACGAATGTGGGTTGGCTCTCTTCGAGACCTTGGCGATGCCGGAGGCGGCTGCGAGACGTCGAAGAAGGAGGCTACCTTATCAGAGGCAGCCTGGAGGCTGAAACTTCGGTCGCGTGGCCCACGCCGGACCACGAGGCGGCTCCTTATATGGAGGGGGTCGCGCCGCAGAGAGGGCGCCGCGACGCTACAGTATAAAGTTCCACGACGCTGACGACGTCGGCTCACACCGCGCCAGAAACCTCCGACACCTTGGCTACCGAGATCACAGTCGCGATCGCAGATTAATCGCTTCTAACTTTCCCCTACCAGCTTCTAGCTTCTCGCGTTTCGCCCCTTCCCACCCCCTCCTGTCCCCTTATCGCCTTGCCACCTTATCTACCTTATCCCCTAATCTCCTAATCCCCTAATCCCCTGTTCCTTCGATCCCTTCCTTCTCCTCTCGCCCCCTTACCGTCTTGACCCCTTACCGCTGACCCTAACGCTGATAAATATTGCAGCAATTTATTCGCTTCCTCGAAATATATTTTTGATGAACAATGTTGCTTGATATCGGTAATTCCGAGCAACACGAGTGGGAAAATTTTGTAATCGATCCACCAAGGAAAACATTGTAACATTGGTTCGATCAAAATGGAACTAGGTCCCGTTAATCGAATCAAATCAGTTATGGTATCCCTCTGTATGTTGCTAGTACCTCGCCGAAAGCCATTAACCGCTGATGCGTTTATTCATTTCGGAGAAAACGAGTTAAATTGTTGACTGGGGCTAACGGAAATAGCTACGTCTTCGATGTCTCGAAATGGTGATTGAATTAACGAGTTCTTCCGGACAGATAGAATTACCTATGATCTGCGAAATAAATACTACATCTTGTTCAAAGAGTAACATTTTATATTATTTTCATCATTTTGCCAAATAAGTTGGCTGCGCGTGTCTTTTCTACAGAATAAAATAATATGTCAAAGAGTTGAATACAGAAATTAATTTAAGGAAAATACGCTGTGTTTCATAAAAATTTCATATGATCCGAGAACAATTTGCGCAACATTTCCCTTCAAACAAATGTGTCTATTTGTTTTACATATAATTAGATCGTGTTTTCTTAAACTTTATTTCGGAAAGACTTTTTCATTTCCGACGTGTTTTGTAAATATAGAAAACCGACTCGAGAAAATAAGTCACCAAGACGATTTAACGTCGGCCAAAATTTACGCAATCCGAGGGGGAAAAAAATAAATTTCTTCCGAATGACATCAGTAGCGGAAATTTTAGAAGGTTTGCATCGATAAAATTCAAATATAACTCGAGTAAAATAAGAACGACAAAATATTTTTTACTCGTACGATTTCACTAAGAATGCCTGGTATGAACAAAAAAAACATTTCATTGGTCGTTGAAAATTTATTGTATCTATTATACAAGATTGAAACGTTGATAACTTTTATAAGCTATAACGGTTTTACGATGAAAATCCTGTTTTTGCGACAAAGATTATTTTTAGTAGGGGACAGAGATGGTGCGCTAACGATTCTCTGTTTTATAATATGTATACCAAAGTCACTCCGTTTCAGCTTAGACGACGCATGAGAAAATACGGGTCTTAAATATTTGTATTGGATCGCATTCAAAATTAAAACGGTTCGCGTGTACAGCTTTCAGCAGGTACAGGTGCGCTACAATGATATTGTTAGGGTAATTTCAAATTGCTCCATCTTGCTGCTATTAGCGTACGATAAACTAAACGCTCGACAAATCAGCAAAACTAAATTACTAAATGCACATTATGCTGTATTATTGAAACTGCTGATTTTATCGATGTAATACGATCTTTTCAATCGCATTCTCTAAAAATTAATTCTTGAAAACTTATATGTACTTAAACATCTGTGATTTAATCTCCTTAGAACAATTTCTTATGTACAATAAATATATAAGACGGCGATGTCCGTAATATTATCGAACGCACTTCATTTATGGTGTCTGATAATATTCGGTACAATTGGTTTCTTGAAAGGTCTGTCTCTTCCTCCGAATCTCAGCTGTCCAGATTCTTTCTTGCCACCAAAACCACCGCCTAAATAATAAATAAAACTTACAGACGCTGTAAATATAATACATATTTAATAAATAACACTTTTCCAAGCGATTTAAAGCATGGCTCACCGAGTCTCCTCGGTTTCCAGCCTTTCATGGAACGACTGCATTCGTAATCGACGAAAATTTTGTAGCCTCTCAAAGCGGTGTCCACGCTACGTCTCACCGCTCTTCTAGCTTCGTCTTCGCTTCTCATTTCTACGAATCCGTAACCTTGGGACAGGCCGGTTACAACGTCGACTACAACTCTCGCCGATAGAACATCCCCGTACCTGCAGAAAAACTGAAGTCGTTAATGTTAAAGATGCAGGCGATATTATCGATGGTTTGAAACACAAAATCCATACGTCTTTCAAATCGTATTTAGTGATCTTTGGACCAAATCTAGCTACAAATAATGTTCTTTCCGGTTTGGATTTCAAACCGTGCGGTGGCTCGTAACGCGCCTGTATCGCACGGCTGACAGCTTTATCGTGCGGTTCCGTGTCTGTTCCATCGATACTGCCAGCTTTCAGAGGATCGTACTCTTTGGCATACGGACTCCAATTCTGCAATGGATCTGCCTGAAATTCAAACAAATGTTCACGTAAATATAACCTAATTCTAGTTGATAATACCTTAGAGAATATTTACGCATCGCTTCGCAGTCTCCGAAACAACAAATTATTATTGTGTTTTAAAGTGCATTCAAATTTTTCTGAGACATTGTTAGATTTTAAATAAACGGTGTTTACTTACCATCTTTATCGGAATGAGGTTATAAACAGTTGGGATTAATGATATTGAACTATCGCGCGAAACTTTGGCAACTGGCAATTGAAATATTTCACTGTTTAACGTTTACGCTATCGTAGAACAGTTTTAAAAGTGAAATAAATTGTAACACAATTAGGAGATTCCTCGTATTCGTACGATACGAGTGTACTGGAAAAATGAGAAAAATATGTTTACCGTATAGTGCTGCGACCTACGGGAGATATTGAGAAACCGTTTCAAAGATTAGAAAAGTAGTATCGCGATCTGAAATACCGACGTCGCTACAAGTTTCGCTACCGACGAGATACTCTCGTTGGCATTTCCGTCAGACTTTTTCTTTTGCAATTCGTCAAGTTATAGAAATACTTTTTTGAGAAATTTTTTAGTATACGTTTTTATTCGAGTACATTCTACCCTAAAATTCCTATGAAATCCGAACAAGTTTGGTCCTGTTGTTATTACGTATAAAGGGATATACGTTAGTCGTAGATTCGTACGGAGTATGGGAGCAATTGTACTTTGCAATAAACGCGGAAAGTCCTTAGCCTCGTTAGAAAAGTTACGGTCCCTCGTTTGCGAGATGTAAATTGCGCGTACGATGGCAACCGGATCACGGTCAATTTACACTCGGCATTTCTTGGATGAGAGACGACAACGTATCTGCGAATCCGACCATCTGTAACGACCGTAATAAATGCCGAAAGGTCGTGTTTGACGCCACCGAGGATCGAGAGAGCGAAATATATACGCGTTGTTCGGACGTTCGGACGTTCGGACTCGAAATTCTTGGGGGTGCGCGCGAATCGCGAATTTACGAGGGCCGCGCGCGATCGGAATTCGTATTATGTAAATACACGCGTGTTGCGCGCCAGTCGTGCCTTTAAATAAAGTCTTCTACAGTGTCGAGCAGAGCACGATCTTCCACTATATTAATAGATATAGTTCCACCTGTTGTCTGCCGTCTACTCCCCTCCACGATCGTGATCGCTTCTATTCGCTATAGACGAGAGTAGCCGTACTTATGAATAATTTCAATACATATCGATGACTTTATCCAGGGAACAAAATCTATAAGCTTAAAAATCATTTGTTAAAACTATATTTATTTAAAAAATACGTTTATTCACAAGTTTAGCAGGTTGTTTGCTCAAAAGAGCTTCGTTCGATCAAAATTTGTACAATTTTTAATAGGAAGACTCATTTTGGATTAGAATATTTCTCGAGCTCCACGAGATCGAAATTAATAATTACTTTTAAGAGGCGTACGGTAAATAGACTGCGGATCTTTATGCAAAATGAAAATGTTCTCCATCGATTGTTAAAAGTAGCAAATAATTTTACGTTTACTCTCCATAAATTCATAAAAATTCACAGTTTCAAGAATCATTCGCAGAAATTGACGATTGCAAATCGATGCTGTTCTCTTACGATACTTATAAACAATCGTGTACACACCTATCTAACCGATTGCCAGAGTTCAAATCACGCTTATCGCTACACAGCGAACGACTGTGTTCGCGTTAATCGTCCTCGTTGCGATTGTCAGTAAAATATTAGAACGCGAAGCGGAAGTATACGTCGGTATCCCTTCAGAAAATTACACGCTAAACGAGTTACATCTACTCGGTTATAAAACAACAAGATTCTACGGTAGTTGACCGTCGTCGATCTACAGTCGCCTCGGAAAATCAGCTGGCTATCGTATAATTACTGGTAACAATAATTAGCCGCTACGTTTGAATAAAAATTTAAATATTCAACACCCTGTGTGAACGATAAACCTACGAAGGAAGAGCAGCGAATTAATTTGTACGCAAATCATTTGAATTTCATGAGAAATCTCAATCGTTAGCTTATATACTTTCCGAGACAACTGTCGTTTTGGAATTATTTTGATCGTCGCGGCGCGGACGCGACGGAAACGCGACGGAAACGCGACGGAAACGCGACGGAAACGCGGCGCGGCGCGGCGCAGCAGTGCCAATCTGCTCATAATACTGTTGCACGTTACAGCGCGTATACATATATCGAGACACTGTGTTTGGTCTTCCACCAAAAATCTTTAGAAAATACAAAACAACCTAGTCGCTAAAAGAACAAGGAAAACAAAGCGACGCGCGACGCAAGCCTTTTTGTCGAACGGTTTCGTTAAAACAGCGTTAAACATAGTGGAAGATATTAATACTTGAAATCGTGAGTTTAGCCCAAGCGTTTCGCAGATTTATAGTGTCTCGCCTAGAAATTGTTCTACGCTAACGTGCTCGTCAAACGTGTCTAGCCGAAACGTTCACACATTTTCGCCAACTAAGAATAGATTATCAAACTAATTCTAAATCTAGATGGGCGCCCATGCGTTTCAACGCGAGTATGGTGTTCACTGCTTTGACCCATCTCTTCTTGATCACGTAACGCTTTAATCGGTCTTTGCAGATCGGATTCTCCAGAGCAGCCTCCAGCCATCGATGCTCTAACAGCTGACCTGCCGATGGTCTTCTCCTGAAGCAGAATAATCGTCGAATCACTCGAATCTCGATCTAATTGTTACGCTATTAAATTGGAACAATGTAGAGCGAGGAAACTTAAATTGTGTGTGAAATTGTCTAAATTTCTCAAACCTGCGTTCGCTCGACTCGGAACATTTCGAACTCGGACCATTGAAAACGAAACTTCTCGTTCCCAAGTCGACTAGCTACAAAAGGACATTGCGAAAGAAAACGGTAGACAACACACGTTTCATGGTATTTTATATTAAATATATAATATATGTATAATATAAATAATACATTAAAACAATGATACATGCACAGACATGTGATCCCGATGCGATCCGTACGAGAGATCGTCGCGCACACGCGACTATTACATAATTTAGCTTAGAATAGAAACAATACATACATCCACGCATGCACATTTATAATACAGAATGAACAAAACTGATTCTCGATGTGTCATCGAAATTCAACCAGCAATTCCACCACGCTCTTCCCTTCGATCTAGAAAAATAGCCAAACAATCCACATTTCACGACCATGCCGTCGCAGACACGATCGATCAAAATCGATGCTTGTCGCTCTTCGAAAATCCACTTTTCAAATAGACGTTCACGAACCAGAGGAGAGACAAAGATTCCATCTAGACAAGTACTCGTCGGACTTGCGAAAATCGTTCTTCGAAACGCTGTCGACGAACCAAAGAAAATCCGGAGATTCGAGACAACATTCATCCAAATCCAAACAACTCGAACCCAACGGAATTCGACTCCGAACCCGTTCCCGCGATCTCCGACCCGGAAACCTAGACAAAACGCCTAACCGCACCGCTCCCACGCGTTCCCAGAACTCATCGAATCATCCACAGTCGCAAGCTTCGTTCGGTCCTGACCACCTCTCCGTAGCCAAACTTCCTCAACGATGTATCGAACTGGGGGTAGCGGTAGCGACACTGGAAGAGCTCGATTTCTGTTGTTTCGACTGAAAATACTCTGCCAAAGAATTCATAGTCTTCCTGGCGACCGATTCCTCCCCGCACCAATCCGCGCTGACCGATTTCCTGCCTACGCCGGAAGGTCTGGTCGCAACTTCGTCCCACTCCTCCAACAAATGTAACAGCAGATCCTTGGTACTGGTCGGTTCGTCCAGGTTCAAGCTCTTATGAACGTCCTGGAGCTCCGAGATCCTTGGAACGTCTCTACTAGTCTCTCCAAAAACATGTTTCACCCTGGGACGCCTCCAGGGTGGCGTCAGATCGATCTCGCCATCGCTGAGTATCCTGGTCCTCCCGAAACTGCTCGAACTCTCCGACTCGGAAACGAGACTCTTAGCCCCCTCTTCCTGGCCCATCCTCTCGTCCTTCGTCACCGAGCTCCTACCTTCGGTCTTCGACTTCTTGAACGGCGCGAACACGTTCGCAGCGTTCGTCTCCGAATACCTATCGAAGCTGCGGCTGCTGTGGAACGTGGTCCCGTTTAGCCTCCTATGTCTCATTATACTTGATAATTTCTGAGTGATCTCGTTACACTGCGAACTGTCCTGAGCTCGTCCGTTGCTCCTGGGATGGACACCGTTGCGCTTCACCTTCTCCTCGTTCTCACCAGGTTTCTTATTATCCGGCTCCTCGTTGGTCTTCGGACAGGTCCCCATGGCTATGGACCTCAGATGTTCGGAGAGCTTGATGATCTCCTCCGCGAGGACTATCTGACTAGCTGCGTCGCTGCGAGACTTCTCCGACGAGACTCCTTCGGAAGCTCTTCTTTCGAAGCTGAACGATGGCACTGTCAGGTAACCGTGACTGTCTTGAGGCGGAGTCTCCGTAGTTTCCGAAGGTGTGCTGCAGATGCTGGCACAGGGTGACGGACTCTGACCCTGCAGAGACACTAATTCTTCGAGATCGTTGCTCTTCGAAGCACCCAACTGAGGTAATTCGATCATGTAAGGACTGTGAGGATGCTCTCTCCAACGCTCGACGAACAGCCTCAGGTTGTCCTTGGTCACGTCCAACTCCTCTATACCGTTGCTAGCCAGCAGCCTCGAGATCTGCGGAATCTGCTGGATCTGCTTCACCGGTTCAGGTTCGAATGTTGGTTTTTGATCAGTCTGCTGCTGCTTGCTCGGCCTTCTCGTCAACCAACGGTGCCCCCTGCACTGCACGGCCGACATTCGTTTTCTGAAAGATTCAGCTGCCTCGTGAGCACCGCCATGTTTTTCTCTCGTATCTTTTTCTTGCTTTCTCTCTCTCACTCTGTCATGTTTTATTTCGATTTTGCTATTTGATTTTGATTTTGATTTTGATTTTGATTTTAATTTTGATTTTGCTCGGCATCCTATGGCTTTGTGCTTTCTCGAAATGTGAGCGCGGATGGTGAGGTGGAAGGTGTGCAGGCGCGCAGGATGCGTATAGTACATAGACGGCGGAATCGATTTACCGATGAAACACGATCGATGGATCGTCCGGGCTTTTTTGCTTTAGATCCATCCGTCTTCGTCCGTTTTTGCGAATATTATCCGAGGCAGTCGAACCCCGTCGGATTGCTTGCGAACAAACGGCGATCAGCGATTTCTCCCTCTTTTATGGAACTATAAATTTTAACCGGCAGTTTCGAGTTGCTAAGAGAGGGAGAGCTTTCTAGTCGTCGCACTTTTCACACTTGAAACTTTGAAATTCTTTGAGGATTGCCGGTTTTCTCTTTTCTTTTCGTTTTTTTCGTTTTTTCTTTCGTTTTCCAATTAGTTTGCTAGTTCGTTTCGATTAGAGCAGAGAGCGAACAACTGTTGGGGATGAAGAAAGTATGCTCGGGGGCTGGTCGGGGACTAGTCGAGGACTAGTCGGGGACTAGTCGGGGGCTAGTCGGGGGCTAGTCGGGAACTAGTCGGGGACAGCTCAAAAGGAGAGAGAGAAAGTCGAAGAATCAACGCGAAAAGTCGCAAATGTGGATGCGATGGTTCAGATAACGAAGAATTCACTATTTTATTGTTTCCACTTCCGCCTGCCTTTGGTATGTTATTTCTTATGACTAGACTGCAGGTCTTATGCGTTTATAGGGAAAAAGAGCAGGTGCGTCTCGAGTGTTCCGTCCGAATTTTCTTGGCACGGTGTCTATCAGCTACGCTGCGATCTCCGTTATCTGAGCCGTTCGCCGTCGTGCAAAAATCCATCGTCTATTAATCTTGTGCAAAAAAGCCGCGACGCGGTGGTCGGTCCGTTCGACATCTGTCGATCGGTGTCACAACATCGGTGACGTACTAGCCGTGCGGATATTTTTGCACAAATCACCTTTGCGTCGCGTCGCATCGCGGCGATCGAAAATAACAAGCGATAGGTACGTACTCTTTGTCTTTGGTGAGGAGGCACCGGATGAAGTCCTTCGCGCCCTCGGAGATGTTTGCGAAAGCGTCATGGTCGAAATCATATTTCGCGATGGTCACGTTCGCCATTGTTTCGATGTCCGTGTCGCCCATGAACGGAGACAACCCGGACAACCTGCCAATCGGAGCATCGAGAAAAATTTGTCTTGCATTTAAAAGTTTTTATGACGAAAATGAGTAGGTGAAATGTGTAGAACACAGTGGAAACAAAAATGTATGGATAGGACGCAAAACGGTAAAAACATTTGTCGAATTTCGAAGTATAAAAAATTGCATGTTGGAAAACGAATAAAACTCGTCGACCGTAAAAAAGGGTGAATTTGCAAAAAAGCTGGGTAATAGGGATCACGTGTTTTTAAACAAATAGGTGTAAGTCGAGGGTAAACTTACAGCACGTAACAGATCACGCCTATACTCCACATGTCGGTACCGTAACCAATCTGATCGAAATTTACGACTTCCGGTGCAACGAACTCGGGCGTGCCAAATAGAACCTGCAGCTTCTTCTTTGGATCGTACTCCCTCGCCAGGCCGAAGTCTATGATTTTAATCCTGTTTCCCTCTTTGGTCAAGCACAGTATATTCTCCGGCTACAAATAGAAAAATTGTTCTTGAAAAAAAAATACTAGAAAACTGTTTAACACGTTCGCGAATAATTGCTACGTTCGGTTGAAAATTTCATTCTGAATTGGGAGAGTAAGATTTCATTGAAAATTCGTCTTAATTAACGCGCGTGAATCAAAACTAACTATATCTCGTTCTATGTATACGAGTATACCTATTTTATCAAGCTTTGGACGAGGCGCGAACAACCGTCGTTGCCAAAATCCATAGGTTAATCCAATCGACTCTTGGCAACTTTCAACTCGATCTTCCTGTTTACAATTTCTTGATCGGTTAATGCGATCGGTTGATGCGATCGGTTGCCATCGCTTATTTCACTGGCGCATACCGATTGGCAATACAACTCTACGATTCGGAAAATAATCGTGTCGGAAGAATAAATGCTTGTTTCGCGAAAGATACGAATCATTTTACGCTATAACAATAAACGAGTGAATTCTTAATACTGAGAAACTAGCGAGGGTTAAACGTAGAACAAGATTGAAAGTGTTTACCTTGAGGTCAAGGTGCAGTATGTTCTGACGATGAATGAACTCGATGCCCTCGCAGATCTGTCGCATGAAGACAGCGCAACTGCGTTCGGTCAACACGAAATCCTCGTCGATCACCCTCTCGAAGAGTTCGCCACCTTCGATCCTTGAAACACGAAAATAGTCTGTGATCCGGTGGATCTAACGTGGTAGGGTCACTAAGAGCTTACAGTTCCAAAATAACGTATATCTGTTTCCCAGTGTCGATGGCGTCGTACAGCTGAATCAGTCTGGGATGTTGCAGCCTCCTCATAATCTCGACTTCTCGTTCGACCGACCGCCTGTCCTCCTTCTTCGAGGTATTCACCACCTTCACGGCGAGCATCAGCCCACTTGTTTTTTCCTTGCATCGATAAACGGTGCCAAATTTACCTCTGGAAATCGTAACGATCCCGTTTTATCGAATCCTGTTCCTCGGTTACCGCTAATTATTTATTTTTCACTCGTTCGAACGATTAGAAGAGGAAACGATAAGGTAACATAATAATCAGAGGAAAAGATAATATGTAGTCATAAAATTGCATTTAGTTTAATCATTTACACGATAACTATTTACTTTCCCATCGATTGAAAATTTCAACGGTCTCGTCGAAACGAGCTGACAAAAGCGAGAGATTCGAATCGTCATCGACGAGAGATAGAAGAAAGATCGCGCGTCTTCCGCGGCGGAATTCGTGGCGCACAATACGACGAACAGTGTATTGCAACAATACAGACCTAACCCGGCTCCATCTAAGATTAACACGATCAAATCTGTACAGTTGCACAAACTCCGACTTGGATCTGTTCAGTTGTGCCAAGGAACGTGCGCGCAACATGGAAAATGCCGAAACCGTTTCGCCGTTTGAATTCCGTTCCGTTCTAAATATCGGGACGAAACACGATTTTGCGAACGTTAGAGCATCTTCGATTCGTTTCTTTTCCACTGGCGCGAACGTGTTACGTGCCGGGAGCCGGGAGCCGGGAGCCGGAAGCCGGGAGAGCCGTCTCGAACGATAAATTTCGCGCGTTTCACGCTGCGACGAGTAAACGGCGACGCCACTCTTCAACCTTGACGGAAGGAATTTTCATGGACTAGAAAAAATGGTCCCGAACAGCGACGAAAGCTGGAAGAAGTGCCAAGCTGCCTCGTTGGCTTGCTAGAACGCAACGGTGAAACCTGTATCGCGGCTGTCACCGAGCCAACTTGACGAGTCAGTGAGTCGGTAGAGCATACAATAGGCCATAGGCCATAGGCTATAGACAACAGAACGAACAGGGTCGCCGGGCCGGAACGAATTGTCAAAACGGAACATCTGCCAGCGTAACCGTGCAGCGATATCCCTTCGTCTTTCTATCCCAGCCTGTACAGTAAATATTCGTTGAATCCTTTTCATTCCTGACTACGTAAACCGTATAAACTTCGACTAATCGACAACTAAAATCGCAAGAGAAGACAGAACGGAACAGTCTATGATCCGGAAGATGAAAAAACTCCCTCGACACGCCGAGCGCGGCCAAACGCGCTTGACCTTTCGTTCGCACGATGTTGGCCCATGACGGTGCATTTGTTTAGACGGAATTTATTGAAACGATCCGAGCAAAGCGTCCAACTCGACTCACGTGTTTACAATTACCTAAACATTTTTCGAATTACTTCCGCGGACCAATGCCGGCGAACTTCCTGAATTAACGTACGTTAATTCGTGGAATATCGATTAATTCTACTTTCTATTACTTGGCTCGTGACAGTTTATTCATTTACCGTAACATTTTTTGTATTTTTAATTTCCTCGGATTAGCGCGGGCAGATGCGCCAGGTTAGGGTGCGTCGAACCAGGGGGAATGGATTTTAGGGTGCAAACGAATGTTCGTCGAGGTGCGCGTGCCGTGCCGAAACGCGACGTTCGATCGGAACCGCGTGTCAAGAGCGTCCCGACGCTCGGCGTCGAGCGTCTCGAGCTGCAAGCGCCAGTCGCTTCGAAAAATACATTATTTATAGACACGCAGAGACGGAGACCTTGATTACGATGGAATGCGGTCTGCATTCCGACGTTATCGCCAACGTCAGAACAACCTGATCCGTCGCGTCCCGTTGCGTCGGAACGACGGATTTCAGATCTCTCGTTTCAATTTGTAGAAATCGACGAGACGCTAACGTCGAGGCCAATCGAAAAGAATCGTTTGATATCGTGAAACCTGTGGAATTTGAAAAACAGGCGCGTATCGCAGCGACTCGGAAACTTCGAATATATTCTGTAAAATGTCATGTAAATTGAATAAATTGTTTTCGAGCTGTCTTATTACGAACGTATTACCTTTCGTTTGAGAAAAATAAAATCCTCTGAGTTTGGGGCCATCGTTATGTAAATTTTCGACATTTTTCAATGAAATTTTCTGGATATATTAAAAAATATTGAAACGTTGAAATAATGAAATTTTAGGAAAATTGCTGCTTGTTCGTATTGCGATATATTTGAAAAACCGCAGCTCGGATCGCAATTGTCCCGCGCGTGACTAACGCGAAATCCGCAGCCTATGGACGTCGGCCAACACGGGAAATATGATTGGCGGAGGACCGCGGCGCGGCGGTTTAATTGGAAAACATGATTTAATGATTTAATGGAATTACGGAACCCGTTGACGTATCGGAAGACGGCGAATGATTCAGGAGCCGGTGTGGGCGTTTGAACATCGAACTGTTGGGATCCGTTTAACGCCGATGATTCACGGCTGGAGGCGTTTTCGTCGAATCCTCGAAGATGAATGAACCGTTGGCTCTCCGCGAAATCTTAACCGGCGTGGAATTTCCATTCTAAACCGGTCATACGTGTGTCGGATTTACTATTGGCATCGGTTATCCTCCCATTCTACTTTGTTATTCCGCTTGTTGACCTTCCGGCTGCCATGCCGTTCCGCCGCGTCGGAACAGACGCTCCCGGCCCCCGAATACACCGTGATTAGTACCGCGAGTACTTGCACGATTAAAGCACTCGATGCTACCGCGGAATTTTATGCGAAATAAAAATGTTCGCTTCGACTGTAAGAAACAGAAATGAAATAGATTTCAATGACCTTGAAATATGTTATCAAACAACAATCGTTCCAAACAACTTTTCGAGATATTCTTTTCCGAGATATTATTTTGGAAAAGTGAAAAGAATTGGTTTACCAGTTCGGTTGTTGTTAGACGCAAGATACATTCGCGGATTAACACAACGCGCAGAATTTTTATTTTTAATCGAGAGAAGAGAATGCCGAGACACGATAGCGATCGTGCGTCAGGAGCACGAACAAAGGTATGTATCGACGAATGGACTGATGCCAAAGGTAAGATCCGAATGCCAATGACAAACTATTAGTGAACCGATCGATTCTCAATGGTTGCCCTTGATCGACAGGTACGATTATCGCACGGTTCGATCCAGAAACTATCGAGGAATCTTTAATATTAATTCGCTAACAATAAGTCGTATACGTTCGACGAAAGCTAAAACTGTGTCGTTTATAAAATGAGCTAATCAAATATTATATGTTCCTGCCAGGGAAGTAATGTTTTAACGAATGGAAGACGGAAAGTAAAGCTCGATCCAAAAAACGAGTGTTGGCTTATTCTACATAGTGTACGTATAGATGTAGATTCATCAGGGACAGCTGCCTCGTGCGGGATCATTCAAGTCCACGACTCATTCACAATGGCGGCCACACATAGTAACCGAAAGACTACGATGTAAACAAGACGAGAATACTACGTTCGCCGGAAGGTATAAACACGTCAAGGTTCCAAAACTTTCCCTTCCCCTTTAGTCGATTCAAGAGATCTACCATCCGCGTTTCCGATGCTAAAAACATGATCGTCTAACACAGCCTAAAGCCTCTACTCGATTGATCTTTCAGCTTGTTGTTCTTCAAATGATCAGTTTTGCGAACGACTACATGGTACTGAACAGACTATGCTAGTTTTTATGCAAAATAAAAATTGTCTTTGTCGATTGCAAGAAACAGCTTCTCTTTTTCTCTAATCGTCTTGATAAGTTGAGGTAATTATTCGGAATAAGGGCAGCTGACAATTAACAGGTGAAATGAAATCCTGTCCTCGCACTTTAGTATATTTAGTATAGTTCTGTTCTGAATTTTGAATACGGTACTCTTGCCAATAGCATTTTTATTTGGCAATCCTTTTTGCAGTTGTTCGTAATTTATTACGCGATTAATTATTATATTCCCGATCCTCTAAGGTAACGTATCGAAGTATCGTAGCAACTTGTATAATTATTGCGCAACGCTAGCAAGCATATCGTGACAAATTCAGAAACAGCATGGCAAGACCTCTGCGGCCGCGATATTTGCAATGATCGAGCTCGGTAGTGCATAAACAACCATCCCCAGGGCTTGCGTCGCACGTTCGTACGTACGTCAGTCGCGGAATGCCATCGTGCGAATTTTCCGTGTTATTTCGCGACAACGCGAATCTCGCCAATTGGTCGACCGCGACCGTAATTAACGCTCGGAACTCGAAAGACGGTTACTTTTCACGATTATACTTGTATATCTATACAATATTTGCTCTCTTCCCCGATTTCAATTAAAACATAATGTCAGAGATCGTGATATCAGCAAAATTGAACGCTCACCGGCCAATCTCAGACTGGATGTTATACTGATCCTTGAAATCGATGCCTCGCCGAATGGTCACATCTCGATAGGGAAAGCTCGGCTCGATCTCTGAAAAATAAATCAAACACTCTCGTCAGACTCTCTCACTCTCTCACTCACTCTCGTTAAAACTGCGTAATCGTAACACGATAGAAACGTTTCTACATATAAACGAAACTGGTAAACGATATTTTATAGGATCGCCTAATATTTCATTTTTCATAGAAAGTCCTATTCTATTGTGACACCACGATAGAATATACAATTTCTTCCTAAAGGCGGAAGAATATTGAAGAAAATTCGTAAAAATTCGGATCGCGATTGGAGAAAACACAGTGGCGATGGGAGTTGAAGCTGATTGCGCTGAAACTCGACTCGTTTCCCTTTACAGACGGTGATTTCCGGTGACGTTCCATCGCGAATCGCGACACGCGTGAATATTCTGCCCGGCGACACCGGCTCGTGTAATCAAACACCTTGTTAATCGTCTATTTTTCGGTGATCTTTGGTCTACGAGGGAACCACGCCAACTAAACATTTCTGACGGTCGTATACTATATTTATAGTGATTTTTTACTTTTCCAGGCTAGCGATAAACGTAACTTTCAAGTTTTCTGTTTTACTTTGAGCTAGCAGGTTTTTCGATGGAATCGTTCGACGGTAAACGCGTTGAATTGCCGTCGAAAAAAGCGGAAGCTTCTCGCGGTCACGACCCCGTTTCACCCTTTTGTACGAGACAGCTGCCTGGCGGAACGCGACGCGGCGCGGCGACCTCCAGTTGAAACAACGAAACTGAGAACTTGTTCGAACTGTTCGAACATACCAAATATTCGGTTGAACGTTCCCTTCATCGACCCGAATTTCAGTGAATCACCCTGCAGCGATTTTATTTAAAGAGAAACCACGAATCGAGCACTCCCCCGTGTCGAGAATGAAATCATCGAGACCCTCGGAAACTTCGACTATTTAGAAATTTGTGTTATCGTCGCGTTTCGAGCTGGAACAACAAGATGTTGCTATCAAGAGATTATTTACCACATTTTCCGAAAATGTCGATCGTAGTTCTATTATCTTTGCAGTCGTTGAAACGATGAAGATGCTTCTGTGGGAAATTATGAAACGAATTTAATGCGATTGTGACGAAAATGAATAAATGAAATACAAAACTGAATAAAATAAAATGGATAAAAAAACAAAATTCAACTTTGTCCGATTTCTGTGTCTCAAGGCCCGCAGTCTAGTAATTAGATTACAGATTTCCTTCGACTGCAATTTTAACATAGCAACAGATAAGTTTACGAAACACAATTGATCCGAATCGGAAAATAAGAACATGCCAACAGGAAAATGTTCTTGATAATCTACGATATTCTACAATGCCTTCCCCGCCCCCGCAGAAAACAAAGGTCCAAGAAACAGAAAACAACGGTAGCAACAAACTCTCTTGACCCCTTTCGCATGCGCCACCCAAATATACTAATAGACGACTCCGCCGAACAGTGACGCGATTCAAAGAAGAAGAACACGACTACAGGAAACTTTCTCCGACTGGAACAAGTCGCATGGTAGAAAAAGGACCCAAGTAAGAAGATCGTCGACAGCAAATTATTTCTGATCCTTTTTATCTGCACCGCCTACACGTCCAACAGATAAAGTCACCAAAAAGACACGGTTAATCCGAATCGAAAGAGAAGAAGAGAAAGAAGAGAAGAGAGAATGATCTCACAGGAAGACGACAGTGGTACCAGCAACCTCTGTTGACCCGTTTCGCTCGCACCACTCAAACATCCTATTAGACAACTACACCGAACACATCAGCTTCTCGTAGTCCTCGCATCCTAGAACCACCATCTCGGGATCCACGTGGAAACATGACGAAGTACCGAAGTAGGACGATGATAGTCCTTACCGCCGACCGGGTCGGTTTCGTCGACGCGAATCATCCTCCTGGCGCCGTGAGCCTTGCGAGATCAGGATCTTCCGTTCGCCAATCGGGGAGAGGGTGTTTGAATGCGGAAGTCGCGATCAAGATCGCGGTTGGTTGATTGTCAAGACCGGCCGATCCGGTGGATCCTGAAGACGATTATTGACTATCGCGTTTGCGACGAGTCCCGGTGGCCGACGCGTTCGTTCGGGTGCCTCTTCTTCTCGGCTCGGACGGATTTAGAATTTCGGCGGACGCCGCGGATTCTGGTGGCGGGTCACGTGGCCAGTGGCGTTCTTCTTCAAACCGCTCCTCGCTCCTCTCCTCGTCTGCTCCAACTTTGCGACCAACCTTCGATCGACTTCGTTTCTCTCTTCCTCTTCTTCCGTTTTCTTCCGTCTTCTTCCGTCTTCTTCCGTCTTCTTCCGTCTTCTTCCGTCTTCTTCCTCTTCTTCCTCTTCTTCCTCTTCTTCCTCTCTGTCTCTGTTTCTATGTCTCTCTTGACTACTCTTGAGCCGCTCCATCAGCGGCCTCGATATCGACTATGGATCGACAATAGACTCCCTTCGGCCTCGCTCGAAGCCAACTGGAGGACGCCCGGCGTCGCGACGCGTCGACACGAGGCGACCCCAAATCCGGTTGAGAACTACATGGACCGCGGCCGAGGCGTCCACGGTTATTCAGGTTTTAGGGTGAACCAGTTTTAACGCTTACCGCAGCCCTCGCGAACCGATGCCGAGTCTAGAACACCGGGCCTAGGAGTTCGATCTGGGGTGACAGTGTCTGAGCTGAGTTCAACTCGACCCAGTTTTCTAGACTTCGCACTCTAAAGAATTTCTTCCCTTTTTCTTCTTCAGCGTTTTCAGTATTTTGCTTAAAATGTACTTCGAAAGACGGTTCCTCGAGTGGTCCTAATTTTGAAACAACATTTCTTATCAACATATACATAAAAAATTCAAAATATCTTTCTATATTTTCCACTACGATCTTCGATTCATTCCGTTCAATCCAAAATGCCAACAACGGCGTTCGCAGAATTGTTTCTGGCTGCGTTTAGACAATTTATTTGAGCGGCGCATTCCTTCTGTATTCTGTATTCTGTATTCTGTATTCTGTATTCTGTATAAAGGGCCCAACCGATTTAGATGGTCAAAACTGCCCTTAGAGGTTTTTCAATGACTATCGAACTATCGAACCATTCGAAAGCTGACCAAGAAAAAACCTTTTCACAATCAGTAAAATTTCAGCCCTCTAGATTTCCTGCGAGGATATTCATGTGTATAGTTACTGGGTAAATTAGATTTCGCGCTTTTCTGCGCATTTTCTGGTCTCCGATGCGTTCTAAAATTCTGAAAAAATGTCATATTTTGAATCCTAACTGTGCTCGTAAAAAATGAAAAACCAACAAGTGTAACTTTGTTTACCTGTAATTTGAAAATATTTTCATCGTAATTTCAAAGTAGCGTGTCAACATATAATTGATATACACAGAGAGTGTATGGTACATATAGTTACGTGTCGTGTATGTAGAGTTCATAGATACGCCATACCACGCCATACGCGCGTATTGGCGCGTATCGAAAAGTTAAGACGCTACAGGAGAACGTAACCTTAAAATTACCATTTGTCTTAATGAATTGAGATGCTTCTGTATGTTAAAGTTGGATAAAAACCGAAAGAATGGCTGGCAGCATGAGACAATTAGAGGAGCGACAGCTTCCAGCTGAAGTAACCAAAATGCAATGGTCGCCAAAAATGGATCTTCTAGCAATTGCAAATGTGAAAGGTTAGTTTTTCAAACAGTTGAGATGTTATTTATTCGATAACGAATATTATTTATTCTAACAAACACCTTTGAATCGTTCGATCTCTCGATACAATCATTTTAGGAGAAGTTACTCTTCATAGATTAACTTGGCAGAGAGTATGGCTACTAAGTCCTCAAGAAGAAACCGATACCACGGTAAACTTAGCGTGGAGACCGGATGGCAAACTTTTAGCTGTTTCTTACGAGAACTCCAAAATTGTGTGCCTCGTGGATATCGAAAACAAGAATATTATACATAAAACAAAGCTGAATTTCCACAACGAGATTACATGCGTGACATGGTTGCCTCTAACGAATCTGGTAAACGATAGTTCGTCTAGCGGAAGCAAAGCAAATATGCTACCGACCGGAGAATATCTTCCACCTTTACCGAGTTTAAATAGAAGCTTCGGTCAGGAACCCGAGCGCAAGGAATCCTTGTTCCAAACCTTAGATATACTTTTCGTAAGTTTATTCGAAATTGTATTAATCTTAGAAAACAGTGGAGAAATCATTATTATAATCGTTTATGCGTTTCGCAGCTTGGTTTAGACGACGGAAACGTTACGATGTTCGTATTTGGAATGTTCTACTGTGGCACAATTACGGTGGGTCACGGTCGAGTATTGGAAATTAGCGGCGGATCCGACAAACCAATGTGGATTACATGGAAAGACAACAGCGGCATTAAAGCGAACAGACTGTGGTGTCCACTGTTGGAGCAGAACATAGCGTTCTTAAAGGTTCTTTGCATAATATAGACTACCGTTGTGTCGCGATACGTAACAATCACTCTACAAAGTTTCTATTTCGATGCGAGGTAGCGCAAGCTCAAGCTAACGTAGAATACTTGATGGATTACTTGTCGCGTACGTTAATGGCCATCTCCGAAGCATGGGAAACGATTCTGTTAGAGATGGACGAAAAGCTAGCACGATACGCCGAAACAAATCCACCTGGCGGAGTTGCTGCTGATTTTTTGGAACTTTTAATGATCGGCATACCAACGCAAAATTTGGAAAATTTTCTGTTGCGTGATCTCACCGAAAAGGGATTGAAAAAGCTCGGACATAGCATTGAAATGTGCTACAGTAATATTCAGGTACAAAGCAGAATTTATCGATTGAAAATTATTAAAGGTGTACAAGAACGCTAAAAGTTGCAATAGAAAGTGAATTACATTACAGAAATTAGTCTTGAAAAACTTAACCAGCGTTGGGATGGCATTGGTGTATCAATTGGCCGAAATGAGAGGTATGGTGAGATTAGGCGGTCCCTATGAATTATTGGGACTAACGGATGAAAGTATCATAACGAATGCTCTTCACGCATCGGAAGCTTTCCTAGCAAAGTCATCGGAAATACAGCAAGTAATAGACCACAGTATGAGAGACTACAAAGCGTTCTTCAGGTATCTTGTAGAAGTTAAAAGCGCTACCGACAATGTCTCTGACATTTAAATATTTTCATTTCAGGTGGTTGTACGTGGTCATTTTGAGACTAACGGACGAAAGAATACCGTCCGAAGTGAGTCGAGTCAGTCAACAAGAGTTAACGTTTATAGCCGAATTTCTGCGTGGCTTCGATAAGACCGAGCCAGGTGTTGGCGGTAGAAAAGGAGTGAATTTAGAAAAATTAGGTCAATATTTACGACGCGAGAATCTGCAGACATGTTTAACTCCCGAGGGAAGCGAATGGGCGGCTATGCTCGATGAAAATCATTGCCTTCGCGATCACCCGTTGATCGTGAAACAAGATCTTAATTTCTCGTTACTGCAGTCTCATGCGAAATTGATCACCGCTATACATAATGTCTTCGGAGAGGCTTATCAAGGCTTGGTAGATCATTTCACTATCTCGACTATCCCATTGGCACCGTCGATAGTGTTCGCGTCTTCTCAAATCGTAACAAACAATGATGGCTTGTTGGTAGCGACTTGCGACGTTGATCACAAGATATTACGATTATTCAAAGTTGAGTCTTTGTCTACGGAACCTATATCGCTCAACTTTAGATTGGGCACGATAGACGTGGATCATCGATCGGGTACGTTGACGCGCTATAAATCGACTGCGATTCTTTATGCGAAATAAAAATTCTCTTTTTCAGAACCATATTCTAAGACTTACATGGATGGTACTATTGTGGATCTACAATTCTACACGCAAGAGTATCTCAGTCTGTTGGTCCTCAATAAACATAGCCAGGCGTCGTTTTTAGTACAATTGCCGCTCAACCATTCTCGAATTTTTGACAATCAAGATAAAAATCCAGTTAGCCTGTCCGATCTCATAAGTAATAACTGGCCACGACCGTTTCAAGGTATTTCTGTTAGGCGACTAGCAGTCAGCGGAGCCCGGAAAGTGGCTGCTGTTTTGAGCGAAAGCAATAGAAAAATAAGATTGTTAGAAACTGAAGTCGAGCCGGAAGAAGAGGAAGATGAAGAAGACGAAGAAGATGCAGCTAACGACAGTATGCTGAATACCACACACGAAGCAACACCAAGTACTTCTCAATAAGACGCGAAAGCGATATGTCCCCTAGTTCGAATAAAATTGATATTATTTTTTCTTACACTTGTTGAAATAATAATTTGTGAAAGCACGAAATTTGCGTAAACAATTTCATTATTTATATGTATAATATACAACAATATACAGTAACTTTAATCTAGAAGATGTTAATTACAATTATGTCCTTAAGAGATTCGCGTGTTTCGCTTTTCGATAGCGCCGATAGCGCAATGAAAAGTTCGATGCATTCGCAGATGAAGAGATTACAACTTCGTGTATTGTTTGTTTTTATACGATACGTTATGAACTACTGTAAAAAAAGTTGTTTGTACAATGGACAGTATTCCCTTGTTAGCGTTCCGTAGCATTCAGCTCTAAGGTAATACCGTATCACAAAATTGCTTCATTCATTTCTGCATTTGTTTAAACACTCTTGGGAAGTCGACATCAAGAGCTGAATTGTCGAAGCCACCTTCTTCCGATATTGGCGTTGGCACATTAGGACGAGCGCTGGTATTTGGTGTGTACTTTACTGGGGAATTATCTCTCGAATCTTCTAAATCTGTTAGCAATAATCATTTTACCGTTGAAGCAATTCGCTGTTCTTTTACGTTAAATAATCATAATACATACCGAAAAATCTACGACTTTGTCTCCTTTTCACCGTAATGATGAAAAGAACGACTGCTATGGCAACAACTACTACCATAACAGCAGCCATACCACGCAACAAGTTTGTCTATAAAAAAAATAAGTCATTTAAAGTAGCGACTAGGTACTTGCTTTTATCGGCGTTAAAATATTCGAGCATACCTCAAAGTCGTTCTCCCAAACATCTTCCCAATCTTTCTTAACAATTAACTCAACAACGTGAATGTTGAAGGAAGAATGATCGGATATGCCTTTTGAAATGCATTTGTAAAAACCTGATTCAGCTGTTGATACACCCTGTAAAACAAAAATTCATTAAACTTGAAAATTACTTTTCAAACAGAATATGCTTATGTGAACTTGTTGAAAAATGACTATTTTACATTACTTTATAAAAATAACGAGATTGTGTCTATCCAAATTTTTAACCATTTTTTTAATATGTAGCCGAAGAAAGAAATTTGTTGAATAATTTCTCATGGATCCATATTCGTGGTTTTAATAATCGTAAATTACGAAAATATTAGAACTTACCCTGATATAAAGCGTTCCGGTTAGTACCTCATAGTTGTACTTATTTTCGTCCATAGAATTTCCAGGTCCAACAATGCGCCTGTCATCGGTAAGTTGCCAGAACATAAAACGATGATGATCATCGCTGCTTAAACACGGAAGTTCAGCTAAGTGGCCGGCTGGAACTTCCGTGACTGTAATTGTGCCGCCGACAATTCCATTTTTTAATAATAAGAGTGGTAAAAAAATTAATGAGGAAAATATTACGTTCATCTGAAAAAGAAAATTCTACCGGTTGACGAGAGTCAATAACGTAAATATCGAACAAGATTTATGACGTTAATAGACACCGGACAAGACTTTATTTTATAATTCTTGATTGTTCTACCTGTTGCATGTTACTTCTGTATACACTTCTAAATGCGACATGTACAACTATAGCCACACAGTTTTTGCTTGAAATATTTTAATTTTCACACGAATAGTATATTAAAGAAACTTAGTATCTTGTGGAAAATGTAAGTACTTTAGGATCGCACAACTAAACTTGTTCTACCGTCAACTGTACCGACAATGTGTTTTGTACCGTTAGCGTGTCTTATCGTACAACAATTATATTCTAATTTCAGTCACCTTTAAGCTAAAAAATTCTGTATCATAGAACCTGTTGTAAGCGTGACAGATGGTTGCTAGAACAATTACTCTACAAAGAATGCGGACAGCAGTCACTTGTCAATGAACCATATTGCATAACCGACAACCTGTAACTCTATACGACTTCTCACTGTTTTTGTACTACGATACCTAAATGCACTTATCAGAAATTAGTGTTAAGCATTGGAAACACTGTTCGCAAAGGATGACAGTCTTAGGGACTAGCGAGAAAAGCTCTGATAATGAAACTGCCACGGAGTTACTTATTTATATCTTTGTCCTATTCATCCTTGTGCAATAGTGTATTTATAGTAAGCCACACTGGCATCTTGTGACTACCATACCATCTGAAACTATGCTATATAACTCTTTCGTTTGACTGCCGATCAAACATCGATATGTAAGGTAAAACCCAATATCAAGGCGATATTTGTATACATTCGATCCTTTTATCGTTACATAACATACAAATTCGAGATACAAGATGTAACAATGCGTTATTCTTTTATTTTCAAGTATATCTATATAAGTAATCGATCGAGCAGTCTTGAATCTTCTTTTTATAATCAAAATAGTTCATCTATTTGTCAGAGACGTAAACAATATATGAATTAGCATTACCAAAGATATATAGTATTACAAATACAACTTACACAATTAATGGCAATACAAAATTAAGTTTAAACGGAGTAAGATAAATCTGTAATCGTTCGCTGGCTGAGTTAACTAGAATTGGGCCCCCATCAAAACCGATGTAGCCATTCCAACTGAACAAATACGTAAACTGCCAATGTCGAAAGAAGAATCCAAAGCGGCGCCAGGACAACTTTCGCTGGTAAGAACCAATGCGGTACTTCCAATTTGACGCATATCAAAATCTCAACGCTTAATTTCAAAAATACAGCTATCGTGTACCACACCTAAAAGGAAACTATATTCAACTTTCATAAAATGTAACCGACATCCAGTTTCATCAGAATCGTTTGTATTAAATTGCTGAAACTTTTGACTTTAAACGATGTATTCGTAACAGAGTATACTGTATCGATCGATAAATTAAATTTATTACATTTATTCCTGCGAATGAAAGTGTTATTTCATCTACACACAAAATATTGCAATTACTCTATACAAATTGTATAGAACGATTAGAAATATTTTTTTTTTGTGAAAATTTCATGAAATAGAAATTTTACTTACAAGGTAATCAAAGAGAAAGAAATCAAACGATAGCAAATATTTAATAATAAGTTAGTTCTTGATGAAACTGAATAAACATGTCAAGTAAATAGTTCATGTTCTCCTTTCAATTTAGTTATCGACATGCAACTTACTTCGCAATACACGTTACGAACACGCCCATTCTTACAATGGGAAATTATAAAGAAAACTCCGTTACCGAGTAGAACGAGGTCAAAAAACCACATTGGGATAAAAACTATGAACCAGTTCCATTGTATTTTCTGTTCAAGTTTCATATTAAGTAGGGCCAGAAATACTAAAAGGTAAAACCATGTAAATAATACACGATGCACAACTGCCATTGGAGTGTAAAATTAAATGCATCAAAAATCATGAGGCAAAACGTGATCGTCGAACTATATAATCATATTGCAAACTCGCCGATCTGTTTACATTGGTTTACATCAACACTTCGTATAAATACCTAACCCACGGGTATAATGCACCGTGACCTAACCTCTACCATCGTTTCCCAGTCTGGGGCATATGTATTGACAGCGACAATCTCAAGATGTCGCTTCCTACGAAGAAGAGTGCATACAGTTTTACCTCTCTAACGTCTCGCGATTCAGGAGATTTGGCGCGACGCTCAGGAGGTTGGAGGAAAAGTGTCTTTATCTTATCCTGATTGACAATAAAGACAAAGAGATCATCAACAGAGGATAGCCTCTCTGTCATCGAGCAAATAAATTATGCCAAAGAGGATATCCTCTCTGGTTATGTACTTCTTTATTAATTAAATCGTTATTGTTTTATAATCAAACGATGTTTTATAATCGAACGACATTATTCCGTGCTAAAAATGATGTTGGTTTTGCTCCATGCTAGAGCGTTGAAACTGAAAAGGTAGACATCATTTTCTTTCTGGTTCTGTCTTCCTCGATTCTAGAATCAGATCATCAGATCTGCGCACAATTAGATACGCAGTACACATTGATGGGGTTAGAGAACATGATACCGAAGAAATCGTCAAACGCGACGTTAGAGAGACTATATTATGTAAGCGCGTAAATATGTAATAAGCGATATAAAAATAAACGTACGTATATATATTGATATCGACATCAGCATAAATTATTTACACTATTTTAGCTTTCGCCATATTTCCCATTTCATGCGTCAGCTGTAAATATTCTTACTTCAAATGTTCGGGTTCTTCAAAGTTTAAACTATAATGTATATTAATATCCATAATTTTGTATAAAATTATGTATACTAATACATAAATATATGTATTCGTCAAAACTCATGTATTGTGTAATGTAATGCAACGTAATCGGTCACGTCTGCCATAAAAATTCTTTACTATAGTAATTATAATTTTATCAATTATTCCGTTACCAAAGAGAGATTTTTGTATCCGATTTTAATTTCGATATCGCCGCCTCAAGAAATTACTTATACATATATCAATTAAACATTACTGGAAATTGTTGATCGATGGAAAGACAGATTACTGATGTCTTTGTCGCGTCCTTGTCTCTCGCAATTATTTCATCACCGGATAGAAAAATATCAAGCAGAAACAACTTGAGACTTGAGTCGTCCAGTTAGGCAGTAGATTCGAATACGTGTGCTCGTGGAAATTTTTCTATGATTTTAATTAGCGTAAGATTCAGAGCATTGAACGTTTTAATTTAGTATTAAACATTTTTTAATCGAACAAGACAACAGGTGGTTATCGAGTGGCAAGTGGTCCAATTATTGTCAAAATAACCGTATAAATATTATAGTGTCGATCATGTCTACACCGACAAGCAACACAGCATCGTCAGACTCGCATGTGCGTATATATTTTTACAATCACACGAATCGATGTAATTTTATTGCCTACTTATCTACAATCATTAATTAAAATATATAAACGTCATCATTTTGTAATAAAAGAAGCGATTAAAACGCTAGCGATAACATAAATAGTTATACCGGGTGTCTAAAAATTCATTTTTGAAATACTCGCACGCGCGCGTGGTCGCGAGTAATTTCGATTAATTAATCTTTGCAATAAAGTATAATAATTAATAGTATATATCGTTTAGGCAGGAAAACGAAAGACTGAGTGAGAACAGACATGAATTTATGCGAATTTGTTCGATAATGTTACGCGTTTAATGATGTGACCTTATAAATATGTAAAACTAGTATGTATATTAGTGTATAAATCGATGGCTACCGATTAGTTGCTTCGATTACCGGAAACGAAATTTTGATTGTTCTCCGTGCAATGAAAATGCATTGAACGATCTAAAAGTATAATTCACAAAACAATTTTGCTAAACGACTGAATACATTTGCACCATTTAATCGATCAAATGGTTTATCGTTGAGGACTAAGTAAATAGAGTTACTCAAAGTAGCAGCGTTAAAATAATCAAGTTACATTCTATAAAATATTTTCATTGTTTCTTTTGGAATTGTACAGAGGTTATCCGCAGCATGTCTGGTGAATTATATATCAGTTTTAAAAATATATTTTCCCATAATTACCCAAAAGTGCGTAAGGCTTGAATTGTTGAAAATTTGCACGGAACATATTTATCCCGCGTACGTAATACTGCCGGTAATATAGCTATAAATATACTCTGGAATAGTAGAACCGTTCTAGGATCGAGGGAAGTAGGATCTATTTTAAAGGGTAGTGTCTTCTGTCTATTTAGTCTGACTCCATGTAGAAACCGGTGATTTCTCGGGCGGTGTGCAGAAAAATTATTCGCAAGCCGACAACGCAAGCAACCGTTTCTGTGACCTTTCTCGACAAATCGTGTACAATCGGGAGTGTTGCTCGTTCTTTCCGCGAAGTACTTCTTTTTTTTTACTTATACATACGCATTTATTCATCGTACGATCGCGACCTTAGCCTCATTGTCAGCATTCTTTCGCGGATATCCCAAAACACGTGCTATCCGATCGACAATGCCAAACTTACGAATGCTGGTGAGTCGATTAGAATGATGAAAAAAAAAACAATTAAAAAATGATACCGAGCATTGTCTTTCAATTAATTGTCGATACAAGTGATTGTCGTCTTTGCAAATTTGATTAATGAAATACTCTTACGTTGTGTCGATGATTAACCTCTTTGTTAAGTCACAGACGAATATATTATTATTTAACATTATGCAGTACTTTTTCTGTATTCTTTGAACGTTCGCAACAAACAGCTATTTATGTTGTGGAAGAGACTCTGATAATACTTGGAAACTGACACACACGTTTTGCTATTCTAATTCTATTTAAAATTTATAAAAAACTTGTGTCTCGTTTCAAAACAAAGTTTCATTTTATATCTGTAATTAATATTTAAAGTTCTAAGCAACTTGTTTAGAACGTTATCGAAGATTGAAAAATTTATTGTTTCTGTAGGTGCTGCCGGCACTAGCTGCCGTAGGAACCATAGTAGCGATAGGATTAGCTGTGAAATTCTACAAATGTTGGAGCAACGACAAAAAAAAGAAATCCCCTCATTTACTGGTTGATCCAGTTGTCAAATATAGCCTACCGCTAGTTGGAAAAGAGATAATAAGCCACGATACGAGAAGGTTTAGATTTTCCTTACCAACACCGGATCATATTCTAGGACTGCCAATTGGTCAACACATACATCTAACAGCAAAGATTGACGGCGAAGTTGTTATACGTTCTTATACGCCGGTCTCCAGCGACGATGATCATGGTTTTGTAGATCTCGTGATCAAAGTGAGTGAAAAGACAACAACCGATCGTTTATATAAATGCTACATTTGATACTAAAAAAAAAATTGGTTTCAAGGTGTACTTTAAAAATGTGCACCCAAAATTCCCTGAAGGAGGAAAGCTGTCTCAATTTTTGGAGAATCTGAAAATTGGAGAGACGGTAGATTTTAGGGGACCATCCGGTAGACTGGTCTATAAGGGACAAGGGAAGTTCTCCATAAAAATTTTGAGGAAAGATCCACCCGCGGAATACAATGTTAAAAAGGTAACAAAGTTACTCAAATGTATTTTACGTTGATTAGAGGTGTTTATAATGTTCATAAAGTTCAAGATGTAAATATAAATTTGTTGCAGGTTGTAATGTTAGCCGGTGGCACAGGAATCACACCGATGCTGCAGTTGATTCGCGCTATCGTAAAAGACACCACAGACGAGACTCAATGTTCCCTGCTTTTTGCGAATCAAACTGAAAAAGACATATTGTTGCGAGACGAGTTAGACGAAATTGCAAAGAACCATCCGGATAAATTGAAGGTCTGGTACACGCTGGATACCAGTGGGGAAAATTGGGCCTACAGCACAGGACACATAAATGCAGAAATGATAGAGAAACACATGTTCTCGCCATCGTCCGATACTCTCGTACTTATGTGCGGCCCACCGCCAATGATTAATTTCGCTTGCAATCCGAACCTCGACAAACTTGGATACGATTCAAAATTACGATTTGCATATTAAAAGCAACAAATTGCTCTTTCGTTGCACATAACTGTAGACTGCATCGGCTTATTAGTCTGTCCCTTTGTTGAACAATACGCCCAAAAGCATTTTAAAAACATGCATTTCACCGTTTCATGCGAATCACGTGTTAGATACGCGATGTCACTTTAAATCTTCTATGTGCCTACTTACAAAATATTATTATATTTTACACATGACAAGATTCGTGACAGTATTTCGAACAGTTAGATTCACTTAAACTATTTTCTATTTAAAGATGTGAAATAACAATCAATGATAATATCTAGTTGTCCACAAGAAAATGATAATGCGTTACAGATTAAAGACAGTAATTTATAGAATTTTTGTAATTCCATATTTTCTATGAATGCAGTTTTTAATAACTGTCGGTCAAATGTTTTTAATTTTTTATAAAATACGTCGCCAGTGCAGAGGTTAGTGAAAGAAACGCTACGTAGGTTAAAGCATTTATTGATGTTAAACCTATTGTATTGTTATAAAAAATGATGATCACAAGTCGTCCTCATTGTTTTACGAATCCCTCTACGTACTTTATCCAACCAGCGTTACAAAGATTTCGCGCGGTATAAAATGACAACGTACATTATTATTTGCAAAACTCGAAGTATCAGCATATCGAAATTCATAAATGCGCAATTAACCTAGACATTTATCGACGAAGTGGATGATATTTGGAATCAAGTTGTCGACCATCTGATTAGAAAATTCGTGTGACGAATAAGCGGTGCAAACAAAATTAAAGCAACGAAGAAAAATTAGCATGTTTGCGCGATTAACAACGTCCACAGTCCTTGACGCGTTTTCTGGGCGCTGCTCGCAAAATATCATCCACGCGTAAAATCATTTCCGCTGCTTCCGCCGCGCTAAGTAAAACTTGCCTCTTCACGATCCAGGATTCGGTGATGCCTAGTCGTTTCATGCACCCGACTTGTCCTTTCTCCATGTCTATAATCAGTCATATTTTAATAATAAGTAATGTGAAACAGTCGATTTTAGTGCTCCGTAAACTTCGTGATAACAGATAGCAGAAAAACAAAACTGTTTGTAAGATACAAACTTACCGAGACCCATTGTCTCCTCGCCGGAATTATGCAAAGCCCGGAGTTTGCTGACTAGTTGAGCTGAATCGTAACCAGCATTGTCAGCAATAACAGTTGGTAATTGTTGTAAAGCTCGAGCAAACGATTCCATCGCGATCGCTTCTTTCCCACCAGTCTTAGCCGCTGCTTTCATCACGGCGCAAGCCATCGCCATTTCGCTGCATCCTCCACCGTAAACGATTTTAGACTCGCGAATAGTGGCGGTTAATACGCACAAAGCATCGTGCAAAGATCTCTCTGCCTCGTCGAGAATTTGTTGCGTGGCACCTCTGATTACTATCGTACACGCTTCTCCCAAAGCAACATTCGAGAATTTCAGCAGCGTATCTTCGCCTATCATTACCTGGAAAAATGACACTTTAAAATCGGACCGCCGTAATAAGGCTATCTAAAGACATACCTGCTCAATGAGACCACAATGTCCAAGCTGCACCGTTTCAGGGCTATCGAAGGTGCTAACAATCTCTCCGCCAGTAACCAGTGCTAGTCTCTCGATACCGTCAAAGTCGGCATGCTCGATCGCCATGATACCAGCATCGGCAAACAATTGTTCTGGGTAATTGTAAATTAACTGTCTGTTGATGAACACGTTGCAGCCGTGCTTTAAGATCTTGTCAACTTTGTCCTAAATTCAACATAATTGTTAGTAGTGGTAAAACTGTTTTGAGCAGTACCGGGGCACTAAACTGTACCACCCGAATTTTTTACTCATAACCTACTCGTTGCGTAAGAAAAAGTTTCAATCAAAAAAATATAATTACTTTCATCTTCTCTTTCTCCGCTGCCTCCAATTCTGCGATTTTCGCCATCGAATCGACTCGAACTCTCGATCCAAATACCTGTAAAAAAAAGTACCCGCATTAATTATTATTGTAAACTTGCATTTGTACCGTCTCGACTCACTTTGATTTTGTCCGTGTCCATAGGTGTGTTGGCAATGAGTATCTTAGCATCAACCATCTTTTGCGGTTGGTCCATTCCTGGTTTTTTGTCCAACAAAAATCCATTAACAAGATCAGACTTCGCCAGAGTTCCTCCACGCTTCTTGATTATTTGAATGGCTGACAAATTGCCAGATCCTTTGAGACTCAGCACAGCTTCCAACGCAAGATAGCCAAAGTGTTCTTTGTGTTGAGCCAAAATTTTTGAGCTCAGAGTTGTACGCGCGATATTCAGTAACTCCTCGTGGAAACGTACGTGATGTTGAGAATTAGAGTAGTCTACTGCAATGCTGGATAAAGCTTCTCGAGCTGCCTCGGTAGCTTTCCTCCAGCCAGAAATGATGGTTTGAGGATGAAACTTCTGATCGATTAATTTCTCTGCCTCTCTTAACAATTCGGAAGCTGAAATAAGAAGTGGCTTCTATCAGCCACTGGTCCATGCGTGACCGATCGATCGCATTGGCTATCAACACATTAATAACATACGAACCAAGGACTGTTACGGATGTTGTCCCGTCACCAAATTCGTCGTCTTGTACACGAGACATATCGACCAGAATTTTAGCGGCAGGATTGTCCACGCCTACGCTTTTGAGAATGGTTGCTCCGTCGTTGGTGACTTGAACCTGTCCTGCAGATCGACCATGCGCCACCAATATCTTATCCATACCTTTCGGTCCAAGCGTGGACTTGACCAAATCGCCGAGAGCAATGGCTCCCACGAATAAACTTAGCCTGGCAATTTCTGCCTTTTCTTCCTCCGCCTCATTCTTGAGGATCCTAACAGGATTCAAGGACACCTGCGTACCGATATTTTAATTCATCATTAATATGCTTCAAATGAAAATTCAGCGTGTACATTGACTCATAGTGTGCATTCAAAACGTTTCTAGACACATTGTCCTTTTGCAAAGTTTATTTTACATGAAAGATTTTATTTAACCTAATCGTACGAGAAATCGATAAACGGATTACCTCGAATGTAACGAATTCGTGTCTTTCAGAAAATAATCGTTTCGTGTTTGAAATTAATATAAGAAATGAAAAAAATCGTTTTAATGACACACGTGCGCCATTTGTCACACCTTCGTATACGAAACCGGGCGATGAAAGTTTGCAAGTAATTATAACAATTTCTGATGATATCGATACGGTACCCATTTCGTATGCACACTAGAATATCAAAATCAATTAATTACCATTCTGAATCACTGTTAAAACGATCGGACACAATTTGTTACAGAATAACGCTACTTCAACTCCACAGCAAAGCACAATTACAAGGAATTATCGTTATACAGATGGCGCTTCCACCTACAACATTCAGCATATATTTTCTGTGCTCGTTTTCCGTTGGAGGTCTCCTTTATTGGTTAAACGGATAAATCTGAATTGTTTGTAGCAAATCGGATAATAGCTTCGGACATGAAGGAAATGGAATATACCATTCACCATTCGTAGCAGGGTTTCAGCGAAAACTCCGAGAACCTTCTTTCGCAAAGTAGATGGCGTCACTGCTACAACACACGACGACGACGACGACGACGACGCATTACGCATACGACTCTGAACTCTGAATCTAATTCCTTTTAAGGCTCGTTAAAGGAACAACTATACGAATTGATAAATGACTATTATTCTCTATCGAACATTAAACTATCGCATACTCATAAACATGAAATTCATTCTCCATGCTGGATTTGTTTAAACGATGATTTAATAGGTACCATCTAAAAGAAGTATTATCCGATAGAAATGAAGTGTACTTGCAGTATCACCGAACTGCCAGCATAAAACTGCATAAGACTGCACAGTACATATCTCGTCGGTGGCAGTTGGTTGGTGGCAGTATACTGGTATACTCGATTCAATTTTAGCTAATTACGTGATTTCTTGCTTGGTGCAGCACTATTGCTTCTGCAGAATTTGAAATTGCAGAATCTTCTCTGTACACTCTGTAGTTCCATCGGACGAATGTAAAAGAAATTCAGAGAAGTTTGTTTCAAGAATTACAGAAAAGCAATTAATTTGTTTTTGCGTTTAAATCACGGGAAATATAGTTTGATCTGTGTCAATTGTACCGACGGACAACAGTGGCAATAATATAGTAGCTATATAAACTCGGTTTCTAAATATTGACAGGACGCTCGAGAAACTCTCTGGACCGTTGTTGTTACTATTTTTCTACGGTTTGTCATTTACAAAGAGATATGACTGGCTAATTTTATCGAAAGCAAATTCTATCGTTAAATATAATTGAGCGAAATGGACGACGACGCTGTCCTTTACGTCCGGGGAAACGGAAACGTATGTATGCGTTTTGAATGTTTATGGTTATGTTCATTATTTATATTTGAAATCTACTGAAATCATTGACGGTTTCTGTTGTCTTCGAAGGTCAACAATTACACGTTTATCTATATCTTATGAACAGTGTGCGTTAACTTATCGAGCATAATATTCATACGATTTTAGAATATTATTATTAGACTGTGGATCTGTATAGATCTAAATAAAAATTGTCTGTATCGATTGCAAGAACTAGAAACTAAATTGAATGTTATTTCTATCCTTAATGATTTGAATAGAGGAGAAATCATATATTGACATCTTCAATTTAAAAAATTTTCCAACAATTTTGAATTTCATCTACTCAATTTTACTACAAATGCATAAAGATCCACAGTCTAATTAGTATTATATCCTCATAGTAGAAACGATATACGTTCGTTCATATTGTTCGCTGTTTCTTATTGTTTCGAAGGCCACAACTACGGACAACGAAGATGTCTGGGATGACAGCGCGTTGATCAAAGCTTACGACAAAGCGGTGAACTTAGCAAAAGAGGAAGTCGCTAAGAGAATGGGCATGGACGTTGTCAATTCTCAAACGAAACAAAAGACTCAAAATCTAAAGCAATCTCAGCATACGAATAAACCTTATAAGGTTATTATGGTACAACAATATTAACAGTTGATGCAGTCGTTATAAATATTAGACTGTGGATTTTTATGTATTTACGTAGAAGGTCTAAGAGTCCAATGATACCCGCAGATTATCGAATCTGAACATTTTTTTAAACGGTTGATTACGTCAACTTGAATATGTACGTTCTCTGAATAGAAATGGACCGTGGGAGCTCCTTGCCGCGCCGTATACTCGGAGGATGGCGAAACGTACGAAGCCATAATATCGAAAACCTACGAGAACAGTGGACAGTGCATCGTAAAATTTGTAGGTAATGATTTGAAAAAGTGATCGTTGTCCAGGAAACCTAACGCGAACGAGCTCTAGTAAAGCGTTATTGTTTAGGCTCGCGAGTAACAGCGAACCCTGTGTATTTCAGGATACGGTAACACGGAGAAAGTGGAGATGAGCTCTCTCCTAGAGTCCGAAGGTTTGCAGAGTCAGATAGCTCAACAGAAAGATGCGCTCGCGGCAAAACTGAGCGAGGAGAACGCGGAGACGCAGGAGACGAATTTCGCAACTGTGAACTCGAGGAAATACAATGGAGAGAAAATGGAATGCGACGCAGAGGATCCGAAACTGTACAAGCACCAATTCATGCCTGGTCCATCCTTCGCTGCGACGGTAGACTCGATGCCACCTGCCCCTCCGTTGCCTCCGCAATTAATGGCTAAGTAAGTGGTCGAGAATCTGCAATTTTGAGTTAGATGTGTCTTTATCAGCAACTTTTTGTTGTTATATTTAACGCATTGCCTACTGGAAGCCTGTTACAGTATTCTCTCTGTTGGCCTCTTATAATTGTGTCACAGTTATGGTAGAGAATACTGTATCGCAATAATGAATTTTTAGATACACGACATAGTCTTAATCGAGACAAATTTCAGACTTCCAGAGAACGACGCGGATGCGCTTTCGAGTATGTTAATGTCATGGTACATCAGTGGCTTTCACACAGGTATAATTCTTTGTTCTCGTGTTTCTAGTATTGTGCGATATCGATGTGCACGACTCGCGATTGATTCTGTAATTTTCGCAGGTTATTATCACGGTCTGAAGCAAGCTAGAAGTAATCAAGAGCGAAAGAAGAACTATTGATCGTATAAGTATTTTTTATTTCAAATACAATGTTTATCATTCATAAAGGTGTAGGTTATTTTTCTCTTTCCCAGCGATAGTATTTTTGTATTTCCTCGTTTGAAATGGTGCAAGTTATTGCTAGAGTAGTCGGATCTGTTAATTCGTACTTGATATCCGATGAGGATAGTTTGTTATTCTCCAACAGCTCGATTAATGGTCTTATCTGACAAAGCCACGCTTGCTTGCAAAGTACTTTGATATCAGCACCTGAACAGTTCTTTAGTCTTGCGTTCACATCTTTTAAAACTTTGTGGTCTACCTCCTTCGAGAAGTAAGCGGAGAGCATCTCGAATCTGTCTCCTTCGTTGGGTAAATCGGCGCGAACATGCTTCTCCAGACGTCTCAGCAACGCGGAATCTATGTTCCTATTGAAACATAATTACGACTGTCGATGTTAATATTATTTACCGATTATAAACGGAACAGCGGTAGTTTTTCCACAGTTACGAAGAGAATGTGCTTACCAAGGCGCGTTGGTGGCAGCCAACAGTACAATCCTCGCATTTTCGTCGGTCGTCAGTCCATCGAACTTGGCGAGCAATTCTGCTCGAAATCTTCTGGCTGGTTCGGAGAGGTCGGCTTTCGTCGCTATCCAGTCGATTTCATCGATAAAGATGACCGTGGGTGCTCTCTCGTAGGCGAGATCGAATAGGGCCTGTGCAATTTAATCGGCGTTTAGCCTTTCTCACAGTTTTCAACAAGACAATTGCGTGATTAAAATTAGACACCTACTCACCCGAACGTATTTTTCAGAATCTCCCCGCCATTTGCTGACCAACGAGCTGACCGATACGTTGAAGAATGTACATTTGCACTCCGTCGCGACTGCCTTGGCCAGCATCGTTTTACCTGGACAGATTTTTTCTTTTGAAAACTTTCGCAATTCGGTGCAATACAGTAAAACGGTCAAAGAAATCGACCGAGATTTTTGTCAGTCACGAAAGTCTTCTTACACCCTTCGAGACGAATAAGATTCGAGTATTACCGGTTCAGCTGCTAGCCAATGAACGCAAAAATGTAATTGGTTTTTTTTTGTTATCTATGTCTTCGCTGCTATCTTGTCGAGAAAGTGTTAGAAATTCGAAATAATGATTGAGTGTACCTGTACCCGGTGGTCCAAATAGTAGAATACCTTTCCAGGAGGAAAATTTCTCTCGGAAAAGTTCCGGATATTTCATAGGGTACACGATGGCATTGATAATGGCTCTCTTACACTGCTTTAAACCTATCACGTCGTCCCAGTGAACGTTGCAGTTCTTCACCAAGATTTCCTGCGCGCGATTCAAAGAAGTACAACAACAACAACAACAACAACGACAACAAATTAAAGAAATTCAATTGCAAACAAGACTAGAAGAAGACAGTGATTCCATTTTTGCAGAATAATAAAAAATTTTCGATTGCATCTATGAAAAAGTTTCCTTCGATGGACTCACTCTCGACATCGTTTCGGCTATCTTTCGCATTTCGATGTCGTCCCCGTAAAGGTTCTCAATGGACACGGATACCGGTGGCAACGAACCGTCGTTCGACAGCTTCATGCTGGATTCAGAATTCGGGGACCGATTTGCGAACATCGGTTTCACCGTCATCGCGACGCTGACATTGTTGACGTCCTCCTCCTTCTTCTCCTCCTGTTTGTCGCTTTTCTTGCCGAGTTTATTCTCGTTTTGCTTGTTATTCGTCTCGGTTACGTTCGAGCGACCCCTGCGAAAATTGCAAATTTCAAAATTGCAAGAATATCCGAGACCAAATGATCGCAACGGTATGATCAGTGTACTCGTTCGATTCGTTTTTTCAAGCTTTATAAAAACGACTAAGAAAAGTCACCTTGAAGTCTGGGTAAAAACAGACCTCGACGAATAATTCTTTCCATTATCATAAATATGTACCCACTCCTCCAGAGTATTTCTTCTTTCAATAATTTTAATGAATTGCAAAGAGTATAATAACTTGGTAATAACTTGATTGTAATTACTTCGAGTGTTTACACAAGGCGGGGAGTTTGTTGTAAGTTGATGTATAGTATATGTCGTAACATTTCAGAATCGTTTCTAAATCGATATTATCGCAGACTTGAACAGATTCGGTTAACTGCGCTTCCGTTGCAATTGTGTTCGAAGACTTTGTATACCTGCAAGCAAAATTCATTTTTATTTAAATTGTCATTTTAGACTGGACTTTTAAAACAAACGATACAATGAAAAGTAACACTAATAAATTAATGGTAAATGCTCACCCTCGATTCTTTAAATAATCAACTATCAAATAAAGTAGATCACGACGACGTTGTAGAGTTCGCTTCTCCTCCTGATACAAAATTAACGTTAGCATTGTTATTTGTTGTTTAGAAAATAGAGAATACATAGAAATCGAGTAGCCGGCACCTGTGAAAAACATCGATATTGGAACAATAAACGTAATTGTAAAATTTCGGACATTTTTCTGATTAGAATAAGACCAAATATTGACGGTAAACTTTCTGTGACATTCGCGTCTTTAAAAATGAATTCGCGAAGAACAGATTTTCGCGGGCCGCAAAGAGAATATGGAGGCTCGGGAATATTTTTTTCACCTTCTCGCGGAGATTATGGTAGATGCTGTTCATCTGTGTGTCCATACTCAATCTGTGGTTCGTACCCGTGTAGTTTCCGAATGACGAATTCTCCGCGCTCCGTACCAGTCTGTACTTTGTTATCCTATGTCCGCTGTTTATGCGATGATTGCGTCCAATTGTGTCCGATGGCCATCGCATCGGCCCGGGGTAACGAGGTTTCGCTGTTCCCGGTCCCGGTACAGTGCTGTCCCCTAGTCTAATTTTTAGCCTGGATCAGAACCCACATAATTTTTATTTAGTCTAGACACGCAACAGCAAAATTTTTGGGGAGTCGCGATGTCCGGTAAGGCTGGCAGTCTTGAACGATATCTCGTCGGAGGGGAGGGCATCGAGGAAAATTGCAAACCGAGCGGCTCACCGGGTTGCAAACACCAGCAAACACGATTCGATATGCCAGACCGAGACCGTGGAACGCGAACGGTCATTAATTATTCGGCACCGTGGTTACAAGCACGCTGTCCGCTCGACTGCAATTAGCCCGGGGGTCTTAATTATAAATTGAAACGACCACCCGACAATTCTCAGCATCAAAATGTTAATCGATGCGATCGTTCACGGACCCGAAATCCGAAATCGACTCCTCGTTTCCGTTTTCGGCCGACCGACCAAATCATTTCCTCCACAGGGCTCGACGGACAGAGGGGCACCCCTTTCATTCTAATTATCTCTGCTCGGCACGATTATCTCTTTCCGATCGGAGACACCGGCCGCCCTTTTCGGAAATTCTCTTTACATATGTACGCGTATGTATTCGTGGTCGAAGAATCGACTTGCCAGCAAACTAATCGACAAGCTGTTAGGTGGAAGCCGATTGCCAGGGATAGAAGATTGTTGCGAAAGATCTAGTCCAGCTGTTGATTTCACGATCCCTGTAACTGTAAACTGTAGACTGTAGACTGTAGACTGTAGACTGTAGACCGAGCGTTTCCCATACATAAATAACGCCTCGCCTACACCCACCGTATTATATGTTCCCATTACATCGTATTATATCAACCACTCATTATCCGGTCTGCTCTCTCGTTGCTTCATCCCTGTCCCTAGATACCGTCTGCTCGAGCACACCAACTCCGGCCAACTCATCTCCGTCTTGAAAATCCATCGGAATTTACGCCGTCACGTCGATGCAAGCGAAAGAAACCTCTGTGAAAAATTAAAATCTTCAACTGTGAGAAGCTGAATTGTAAAAATTGAAAATCAAGATTTTAATACATGCTTTCTCTTGAATCGATTTCTCCTTAAAATTCTGAGGAGACAGGTCAAATCTTAAAAATCTCAACCTCTCAAATTTCAACCTCGTCCAAGAACTATCGGACCAATCTGATTTCTATGAAAAGTTTTACGATTTCGACGGAAAGACGATTCAGTTTGGCCCATTGCGGCACCGTCCACGGACGACGATGATTCGCGGATGATTATTGCGATTTGTTGCGCAGTAACGAATCGTAATAATCGTACGCGCGGGCGCGGGCGCCGGCTGTTGTCCGAGCAGATTGCGAGCACCTGTCCCACAGAAAATATCCACTTATCCACCGGTGGCTACTCGGCAGAAGGTTTGTCAGCTGCGCCGGAGCAGCTGAGGTAACCGATCGCCGAGATGACGCTTATGTGGATCGAAAAAGTCCCCCTTTCGATCGATCCTCGCTCGGTGTCCTCCAAGTCCTCCGTACGTCACGGTGGTGTGCGGACCGTGCTGATTCTCCAGTTTCACCAACGGCTGAGATCCACAGATTTTTCAATCTGTCGATAGGCCACCGTCTCCTCGCCTATGGATAACGTTTCATCGAGACGGATGGGTTAGCGTGATCTAGCTGGAACTAACGCGACCGAATCAAAGGTTGTCTCAGGAACCATCTGCCAGAACCTGCGTGCTCCTATTTAGGAATTTCGTTTTCGCGCCAAACGGTGACTTTTGCTATGAAATTGAAAGTTGAATGTTGAGAAGATTCAAAAATCTTTTGCGCAAGCGATGTTGCTCTTTGCGACTATAGAAATATCTATGAGACTATAGAAATGAAAAAGTTATGTCACGTTTTCCTGATTCCATGCTAACAAAAGTCACCGAGAAACAGCCTCTGTGCACGATATACTTGACATTTTTCTATTTCAAATTTCTCTATTTTCTTTTCAGTATCGAGCGAACTACGCTTGGGCAATGTTTCAATTTTTCTTGAATTTTCAAGTTGTCAGACGTTGTCTCGCGTATGAATACATACTACATACATGAAGAACGATACCGAAGAATGCGACACGGTGGAGATGGTGTAAGGTTCGATAGCACGTCCACATGGATGCGCTCGCGATATAAATTTACGACGCGTGTCAGGGTCGGGTTTCGATCGAAACACCTACCCAAAAATCCAAGGTTTTTTTACCGGGTCGAGGAACGTGTGCAGGTTGGTCTCGAGTATCCCGCTCGATCGCTCGGAAAAAGTTTCGGAACGCGTCTCGCGTGACACTACGAAACTGTGTCTCTACGAAAACAACATTCTTCGCGCGATTAGTCACGCAAGATGATCGCGAGCAATTCTAATCCGAAAAGCAGAGAGAGAGAGAGAAATTTCTGAAAAGTCGTACGGTCCGGTATTAAAAAAGTCATGCTCCTTTCAAGAGTGTCCGAACATTAATGGAGTCGCTGTAAGTAGAAATTGAATAAGGGAAAGAGGAGGGCTAATTGTGGTAATTGTCGGGTCTGGGGAGACCCAGCTGCGGCCGGGCAAGCGTTAACAGGTCAGAAAGCGGATCGGTATCAGCCGGGTCATCGACCATCGCGAAAATCGCAAGGATCCGATTCGGTGGCAGAAATTCGCGAACGGTGTGCGGAAGGCAGAGGGCGAAGGGCGAAGGGCGAAGGGCGTAGGGCGAAGGGCGTAGGGCGAAGGGCGGGCGGTGCGTGCGGTCGCTGGTGGGAGACGGCCACGTGACCGAGCGCGTGTTCCAACAATAACAGCTGCACTGTTGCACTTGCCTCAATTCGCGTCCAGCCTCCTCCGAAGCAGGACCTCTGCGAAGCGGTCCCTCCGAGTCCTCTCGACTCTGTTCTCTTCGAAGAAAAGTTGTCCCTCGAACAAATTGCTCCTCGGTGTTGCTAAATACTGTATCGTGCTTCGTACGTGAAAGATCATAATCGTAGACTGAACACTGTAAATCGTAGACTGTTGGTTGTGTATTATCGATCTAAGATTGTACATCGCAAACTGTTGTAAATTATTGAACCGTTCAGTGATCAAAGGAGTAACGAGACTGGATGTTAGAATTTCGTTTTGCCGATTGATTTCGGTGACCGAAAGTGTGCCGAGGTTCCGGGGGATGCTGTAAGGGTGGTGCTACCCTCTCAGAGTGTCAAGAAAATATTAAGAAGAAGGTGGAGAAGGTGTCGGAGATGATTCCTGCTCGAGGATTAATCTTCGTCGCCCTTGGCGCTTGTTTCCTGGCTGCTATTATCGAGGTAAGAGAATTTTCTGCTCGAGGGGGCGAGTTTTGCGAGTTTACAGGGACGTTGATTGCTTCGGATCGGAAATGGTTGATCGAACTTTGTGGAAATTATTTTAGATTCGAAGAACGAGGTAGTAGGGTTTCAAGGGGGTAGTTTTGCGTTCATAGAGTGTTTCGTTGAAATAGAAAATTTGACAGAATCAACGATTTCTGAAACTCAAAGTGGTTGTACTATATCTAGTCTGCGCGATTCAATGCTGGCGTGTATGGAAGAAATAATTCGAATTGGTTGGACACGAATAAATAAATGAGTTTCCAGCGAGATTTCGCAAGAGATAAACAAGCTCGAAGAAGGAAAACAGACTTGCGTCGGTGAGGCGTATAAATCTCTATCGAACGCGTTTGTCCCTTGACAGTGGATTAGAGATTGATTCTGATTTATCCGCAGCGAATGCGGTGTCCGATTCTCTTGGATCGAACCTCCGGCATCGCTAATCTTTAGAAAACACGCATCGAGAACTATCTTCTTAACGTTAGTTTATCTTCCCGTTGATTATCATCCTTTGATTAAATAAATCTTAAATGTTGCGTATGGTACAACGTCGGACAAAGAATCAGAAATACCGAACACACTTTGCTGCGTTAATCGTCGCGACATAATCGCCAAAAAAAATTGTGTCAAGCACCATGTTAGAGCTTCTACACTCTATGGTTTTCCTCGCGGGGGTCGCCAAAGCTTAACGATCCGTATACGAGTATGTAACAGTGTATAAATCCTCCCCGTCCGACTATACGTCCGAGATAATCGTAAACGAATCGTGTCCGAGGCGTTTCAATATTTTCACGAAGAGACTCGGTTTTCTCCGCGTAAACGTACACGCGACGGGACAGGATTTGTAATACAACCGAAACAGGATGAATTGCGCAAGGAACGCACCGGTGCGTCGTTCTCGAACGAAGGAAACTATAATTCTTGGCAATTACGCCAGCGAATATTTCTGCGGGATCTGTCGTTGTCGCTAACAGCTTCGCCATTCGATATCGAATCGCTTAAATGAATTTTCCGATATCGAATATTTGACCATCCAAGCCATCTTCGTTGATACGAATTTCTAAGAATTTCTAAAATTGTGTACCGCAGGTTGAAAGCTTTTTCGGGACATGGAGTTGGATAATGTTATACAACTTCGCCAAGCGGTAATTTTATATGTACGAGTATGACAACAAAAATATGAAAATAAAGCAGCAATGTTGCTGAAGCTTAATGTTTCCTAACAAAAGAAAACCAATTTTTTTTTTACAGTATCTTTACGCGCGTAAAAACTATGTACATACATACGTTGGATTTATTCGATTATTATCAGGCTTGCAGGGTTGCATACCGCATACCCCCTTAAGACAGCAACCCCGAAAGCGTGCAAAAGCGAGGTCCAGCAAATTTGCCACTCTCTACGCTCTCTCTCTTCCTCTTTCTTTCTCATTCTCTCTCTTTAAAGAACGCGAGTAAAAAAGATTGACTCCTCGAGCGAGGCTCGCTCGACGCAACCCCCTTTTCGTTTTTGTGTCTGAAGCTCCCCTGCCGGGATATCTGGGACACGACCATACTCGCCGTCATTGTTGTTCGGGGCACTCGTGTCCCTTGAACCGTTCGCGAGATAAAAGCCACTCGTTTAGCGGCTCGAAGAGGCCGGCCCGGCCGGTGATATCTTTGTGTCTCGTTCAACAGCCAAGACACCGGCGCGGCGGAGCCTCTCGCGAAAACCTTCGAGATTTCCGTGTTTGAAGTGTCGAGCGGCGAATTAGAGCACGATTCGCTCGATCACGGTAACACCTCGATATATCCGAGAGAGATCTACGCGATATTTATCAAAAATATATCCCCGCTACAGGAAGATGCGCTCCAGAGGCTGAATCATCGAGAGCAACATTTTTTATCTGTAATTACCACGTCTTTGTGAAGAATTTACTGATTTTTAAAGAAATGCCGTAAACACGAGCACCCGTGACATTTTTCTGATTAAAACGAGTCCAAACACGACAGAGTTCGAAGCATGTTTGTTAATTTAATCCACGACCCTGTGGAACATCGATTATGCGAACGGTCGTGCTCCACCGGTCAGTTCCTGAATTGAACAAGTAAATGTAATCTAAACTGTGTCGCGTTTGGACTCGTTTCAATCGGAAAAATCGCCACAAATATGTTGGCGAGAATGGTGAGAGATCGCATAAAAAATTAACGGGTTCAATCGTCCGATCTACCGCGCAAGCGATCGATATCGAATAAGTTTGATTCGTATTATCGGATTCGTCGAATTCGCGACGAAAAACGGAGGCGCGTCGAAGTCGTGAAATTTCCGCAGGGTTTCTCGGGAAGGTTCGCGACTCGTTAATTTTCGGGGGCTCGTTAACGGGCATCGGTGCGCTCGAGCGACTCGCAAAAGCGACTTTGAAAACGCGTCGAGCACCGTTACAGTTTTCAGCGGCGACTTTCTCGCCGCGCCCCCGTCCCGTCCCCGCCGCGTCTTACCGGAATAACGAGCTCTCGGACCCTCGTCCTTTTTTAATTGTCTATTTTTGCGCCACGGTTTCCTGCATACTTTTTTCCGTTTGCTGCCGCTGCTGCCTTTGCCATACCGCACAGCGCCGCGCCGCACCGTTTCCTTTCTTCTATTTTCAACGACCGTTATTCTTCGCGCCGAAATGAATTTTCCCTGCTAACCTGCCTACCACATTACCGGGAACAGCGGTTACAAATTAACCCTCGCACCGATAATCAACATTTTCTATGATACGAAATCACGTTGCACTTGCTCTCGGAGCTATTTTAACTGGAAAATGATCTTTCCCGAGTTTCCCCGGAAAAATTAATGAATCGAGGCAGGGGCTACGTCTAGCTCCAGAGTGGATCAGTTTTCATCGCAATTGCAATTCCCCTCGCGACGGGGTTCTCCGAGAAAGTGAAACGAAACGTTCCCATTCTCGATAAGATGTTACCGGAACGCGGAGCGTCGCGTCGCGTCGCGTCGGCGCGGCGCAGCGGTACACCGGAAGCCGGATATCCCCGAAGAAGCGTGTAGGCAGCGCGACTGGTAGCTATCCTGCTATCTCGCAGCCTTACCACCTTGCTGTCCGTGGGCTAAGGAGGCGCGTAGGTCGCGGCAGGGTCGGGGACTGGCGGATCTACCTTCTCCGCGTTCCCATGGCATGCTAATGAGCCCCGCGAACCACGAAATACCCCAGTGAACTGAATACAGCACGCTGACAACATCTATCCAACCCAGACCACGCGTTCCCTTCGCTCAGTCTATCCCCGGTGAATCTGCTTCGACTTTGATAACACCGCTACCGGGCGCAAAGTCGTGCTCTATCGTGTTTGCAGCTGATTATACAAGCTGCGATCCAGTAGAAAAGTAGAACACACCTTCGAAGACTAATCCTAAAACACCGCATCGATTTGGAGCGAACAAAAGAAATAATTCTGGCATCTGAAAATCAATTTTAAAAATGCAACGACAATAACGTTCGAAGATACGATTCCCCCATTAATTTGCACCCGGTTCCCTAATCGCGAAGCACAATGACGTACATACTTCGAGAAGGTCCGTTTGGATAAATAAACAAGGGCACGGTCGAACGGAACGGGCGAAACAGACTTTCTTCGGGTCTCGGGTGTGGGGCTCGGGCTCGGGCTCGGGCTCGGGTTCGGCTCAGAGCCCGGGGTAAATGGGTCGCCTTTCACGAGCCACGTTTCTTCGGCGAATTTCGCGTTTCGCGGCGAGTCTCGCGAGTCCTATCGAATATTTAACGATTTTACGGTGGCGTATGCACAAAGGGGGTATTTCCAGGAGCGTCGTTACACAAGCCGCCACGGAGCCCGGGGCAATTGAAAAGACCGCGGAAATCGCCTCTCCGCTCGTGGCCACCGAAGACGAATTAACGCGTTCGCTACTGTTTATTTTCCGGTGATCGTGTCTGCGCTGGTTGAACGCTTTTGTAAACGTTAACTCAGTTTAGGTGAAACAACTAAAATATTATTTATACCTCTGTTTTAAAAATGTGAATGCAAAATACGAGTACGGGCTCACGGTCGTTTAAGCCCGAAGAGCTTGGTAAATTTAAAATTCTCTTTCTTAGATAATTATACCGAAATGTTCTGCTTCCATGCAAATTGCATTTTTTTAAATTTCAAAATGGCGGAGTCCGCTCTCCTCGAGTCAGCTCATCTGTTATAAATTAATTTACATTTGCTGCATAAAGATGTGCTCCAAGAATATCGATCCTCGTCCACGATTCTCAAAAACAAGTTCATAAAGAATTGCGCTGTCCAACATACCAGAAGATGAGGGTCGCAACAAAATCCCATGGCTCTCGGACAATCCTCGAGCCAAAGTTAGGGAACCGTCTACCGGCAATTTCCCACGTAGAAATTCATTTAAGGAGAGATAAGTTTCCCGGGGCCGGTGACAGGTTAAAACGGTTCCCTTGATCGTCGGCATTCGACTCCACCCACGCTCGCGTGCAAGTGGACAGTGACAGTGTTCCGCACTTTGTTAGCACGCGCGGGAATAGAGCCGAACTATCTAACAAAGAGAGGGAGAGAGCGAGAGTTGCATCGAGCCGGTGGAAACGAGCTTTCTCAGGAACAGAGCTAGCCTTTTGTCAGCTCCCACGGCTTCTGGCCCGCGCGATTCCAACTTGTCATCGTGTCTGATCCTTCCGACAACGGGTCTTCCAGTTTCCTCGCTCCGTGGACGTCGGGCATTAAACCTGCAGTTTCCTCTCGACCCCTCGAATTTACCTTTTTCTTTACTTTTTACCTCGACGTCGACGTCGACGTCGTTGTCGTCCTCGTTTCGTATTCTGCGCTCTTCTTCCTCTTCTTCCTGCTCCTGTTCTGCATCCGTTTTTACCCATGGGGAAGCTTTTCTTCTTAAACGCGTCGGTTACTCGGCTTCCGGCATGCCGACGCGCGACGCAAAGGAATCGCTGATCTAACAATAAGCGTGAAACGATAGTTTAGCCCGCGCCCCGCGGCCATCGCAGTGTTCGCGACGATGCTGAAAATTCCAATTTTGGTGGAATGAAATCTAGCAAAAATATATAATGTAGTCTGTAGAACTGACCACAATTTTCACGGAATACACGAATATTTTAGATTTCGAAGCCTCGAAGGGTTATCGATCGACGTATACAAAACATTGTAGAAAAATTCCATTTTGTGTTCCATTTCCTCCGGCTCGAATTCCGGGGCTGCTAATTATCCAACAGGCGGGAACGATTCGATGTAGATAAACCGTGTTCGCATGCCGGTGTGTCCCGGTAACGACAATCGGAAGGACGACGGCGCGGCGGTGGGGGGAGCCCTTTATTCCTTGTCCGCGTGCTCGATGCATGCATATATGCATTAGGATTCAGGCCGAAAGGTCGACGAACACCGGAGATAACTGTACGGTGCGTCGAGGGCTTGGCGAAATTAACGAAAACCCGTGGATAACATCGCTGCTGGCAGAACCGGGCACGGGGAGATGAAAACGTGGGCCAGAAAGAGAGTCGCGAGAAAACGTAGAGAGACACGGAGGAAGATAAAGAGAGAAAGAGAGAAAGAGAGAAAGAGAGAAAGAGAGAAAGAGAGAAAGAGAGAGAGGGAAAGGAGGGAGAGGACACAGAGGTAAACCGAGTGGAACAACAGAAACCGGGGGCCGAGGATGAAACAAAAGGAGCCACGCGGAAACGGAATAGAACGTTAAGCGGGGCGGAGAGGGCGAGAGATCAAAAGATGGCGCACGGAATGAATGGCCACGGCAGCGGCAGAAAGATACACGTGTAAACAGAATACAAAAGCCCTCGGAGGCTGCGAGACACGGGGTTGGCTGGATTTTATTCGGTGGGTTTAGTTTTTTCACGAGACCGAAGGAAAGGAAGAGCTGGTTACCTACCGCAACCCTTTCTCTCGTTCTCTCTTTTTTTAGCTACCGTAGGTAGACGTACGACGTTCGAGGATTGGTTACCCTGGCGCGTCGGTTTTCTCTCTCTTGTATACATTTATTCTGTTTCTCCGCGTGGACCACGCCGCTTTTTGCTTATTTATGTCACGGGACCAACACGCCGCGTCGCCGGTAACGGAAGTCGGTGTGTATGCGCTGCGGTGTGGGAATTGTTGGAGAGGAAAAAGTTTTTCGCAAATAAGAGCGAGGGACAGGTGGGAGAAGGCGTGGCGAGGAATACGAAACGAGGGCGCAACGTGAACTATCTGCCTCGACAAAAGTCCTTCGTTTAGAATGTTTAGATTGATAATTGCGTGTCTATTAGCGCGGTGGCTGTCGCGTCGCGTCGCTCGTATACGGCCGATAGGACTACGTACTCGTATGTGTCCAGACTTGGAAATGAATGTTCAGAGAAGGTTGGAGGTTCAGTTTTTTTACACTGACATCTTCGCGATGCGACACGAACGTAAAACTTCTCGAGCATCGTAAGGTTAATGTTCATCGGTACAAATATTCTCTCGCATTGTAAAATTCTTTATCTTAAAAACTCCCAGTGATTTGCACGCGCATTCTCAGCCTGGCAACCGTTTTGCAACTCGGCAAGTCATTCTCTCGGGTAGCAACAGCAGAATTGTCTTGCTCGAGGGGCCGCAAACCAAAATAAGGGCCCATACAATATATCGGTCCGATCGCTGTTCGGTAAAGAAGATCGAGCCCGAAGGCGATCGGGCGTACCAAGTTTTCGAGTCTCCCGCCCCCTCGTTCTCGTTCTCGATCTCGTCTCGAAACGCAGCTGCGTAGGCGCGCGCAGTCGACTCGAATCGAGTGTCTGGGCAGTCTGGGCAGTCTGGGCCCTAGGGCCCGGCCACAACTCGGTCGACTTCTTGGACGAGATGGAGAGGGGGAAGGAACAATGGGGTGGCGTCGGCCGCAGATAATTATCAGCGTTGGCTCGGCAGCTGCGCCGATTCGTTTCACCCTCGAGCGTCGCGTCGGTGGGCCTTCCTGCAGTATAACCGGGGCCCCTCGCCCTTCCTCCACCTATGGGGACTTATGGGGAAAAGTTCATCGTGCCGTGACACGTACTTGCGTATGCGTACACGCGCGTAAGTATGCGTAAGTACGCTGAAAAGTATCTGGACGGTTCAATTCTTTCAGAATCTATTTCATCGAACGATTTTCGTTGGTAAACCGATCGATCGATCTAGCGGTGCCAGAAAACTTAAGTAGTTTCATCCACATTTAAAAAGACTGTTCCAATTGCAAGCGCGTGTCCAGCGATTATGGGACCGACCGTATTTTTGCGGAATCGCAATTGAGAAAGTGTCGTCGTACATTCCAGCGGCAGTTGTGTGTGTGTGTGTGTGTGTGTAGGGTTAACGTGTTGTTTCGTAGTCATTGCTTCGCAGAATGACCTCTTGTCTCCTGTCTCCTGTCTCCTGTCCGCCGCCTCTCGAACACGTGCGCGGGCTAGCAACCCCTTCGGCTCCACGGACCGTTGCACCGTGGCATCGTTGCACCGTTGCACCGTTGCACCGTTGCACCGCGGTGCAACAGGGTGCGACGGCCGACGCTGCTTGGGGAAAACTCGCCTTCCTGTGTTTTCTTTGCCACCAGTCTTCGCGTTGTATCTTTCGTGGCGATTCTTTGTTTGTCAACTGGGTGGAGAACTGCCTCTTTTCTCGTATGATCTTTTGGATTACTTTTCATCGAATGCAACGTCAAGAACAACATTGGGAAAATAAAAACTTTTCGAAATATGCTGTAAATATATACATATATGTGTGTATTTATCGCTGATAAAGCGTTTAAAATCGAGCCTCGAGGCTTCGGCTCCTATGTTCGAGGTTACGGTCGCGCGGTCTCGTCGTTAGGAAACGACCTTTTCGTGGAATTGCAGTGGTAAAATGATCGACTGGGCTCGATGCGTTCGGTGGTTGTATATTGGTTGCGTGTCGCTTGCACTCGCGCAGGACAGGAAGGCGAAGACAAAAGTCGGTTGACTCGTTGGTCGCTGCACGCGCCGCTGACTAAACACAGTGGGCAGGGGTCGGGAATGCCAATTTAGCAGACTGTCGAAATATCGAAGCTGCCAGTGGTAATTCAAGTGACAGTTGTATTACGTTTTACGTTGCGTTCGTTCGTGACGGGGCGGGCAATTTTAAACACGTGTATTTATAGTTTGCCTGCCGAAACACAACATACCGTAACGGGTATATGTATAACATTTGGACTCGCTACCAGAGTGGGGCATTTTTTCAGCAAGATCAATATTTCACAGAAGAATGTTCATGATGTACCGAGCACGACTAAGAACGCAACTAATTCCTAATCCAATTCTTCATCCGAAAGACAATAAGTACTACAATTATACGTCGAGTCCGTCAAGTGAAAAAAAGAAAAGACGCAGCGATTTGTAATCTCGCGTGGAAACTGTTGCAACGTTAATTGCGGCTCATCGAGCAAAAGATTCATCGGCACGAGGTAGTTTGCGGAAGGAGGAGGAGGAGGAGGAGGAGGAGGAGGAGGAGAAGGAGGAGAAGGAGGAGGAAATAAAAGGGGCAGTGATTTATAGGCGTCCGTGGATCCACAATAACGACGGAAGCGACGGTGTTGGTAGTGACGCGTGTGAATAGGACTTCCGGCAACTACAGGCAAACCGGAATCGGTAATTGCGATGGCTTTTGTGTCTTTTCCTCTCTTTCTCCTATTTTTCCTTTTTTTTTACAACGTGCCGGTGTATCGACGCGCCGATAAATTTCAATCGAAAATCATTCCTTCCTGGTCGACAAGCAGCGTGGCGCCATAGAAATTTTCCCTCCGTTCTTTTTTTATTGTATTTCCCCGCGTCGATTCGCGGGGAGATTCGGCGTGCTTCATCGATTTACGGGCAATCGACGAAATACTCTTTCCTTTTCCTCTTTTTCGAGAAAGGGAATAAACCGCGCTGTTACATCTCCCTCTCTCTCTCTCTCTCTCTCTCTCTCTCTCTCTCTCTCTCTCTCTCTCGAATAAAAGTAACACGTTGTAGAAGCTTTCCAAGCCACCTATATTTAGCGATGACTGTGCGCGCGACCCTTTTCGAGTATCGACGCAGATTCAGCACTTAGGTGAAAACAGTGCTCGTTTTAATGGGTGCACTCTACCATGCTCGCGTAACGACGAGCTCAACCGAGAGAGAAAGAGAGAGAGAGAGAGCGTCGCCTAATTTAACAAGAACGTTCGATGACGCTCGCCGATTCGCGCTTTTACAGTTTTAGGCGCCCGGATTCACTCCGGGCTCGCTAAAAATATTTGACCCGGCTAATACCGGCGCGACCGGCTATCGTGCGGATTTCATCAATTTATGGGAAAAGTGACTAACAATAATTGAAACCTTCAGAAAGAGAGCATAAAAATTAAAGAGTATCAATGTACTGTACATGGTGCCGTCTTCATCGTATGTGAACGCTTCGAGACCAAAATCCCACTTGTATCGTGTACAAACACTGCTCTTTCGTCTTATACCATTAGTATCGATAATGTAAAAAAAGTATTCAAGTGATATCACGCGAGACATCGTTTTAATTAGATGAACACGACGAATCCACCGATGAAGGTTTAACAAAGAAACGATCGATAAGAAGAAAGTTGTATTGCCTTTTTCCCGAGGCGTCAAGAGGTTCTTCGATCCGGATCGTCATAAAACGATCTTCCGTTGGAGAACGGACGATGCTTTCGGCGTGAAATTGCACCTAGGCTGCGGCCGCGGCCTAGGGAAGGATACGCGCAACAACGTCTAGGAAGCGTGTAAAGGGAACTGAAAAATAATTTTCTTCGGCTCCGGGTAACCGGTAAAGCGTGCTCTCGCAAGGAAGGGAACCGTCCTCGAAGAAGGTTCTTAACTTTAATCGATAACGAAAGGGGTTCGCGGACGGGAAGCTAGGAAATTACGTCCTTGCAAGGAGCCGGTGCAATCAACGAAGGACGAGACGTGCCCCATGGAAACGGGTTTTAATAATTTCCGACCGTTTTTCCCAGCCGTGAAACACAGAGGCGATGCTATGCGATGCGATGGGGCGCGATTCGTCGCGTTCCACCGTTCGCTCTTCCACCGAGAACAAGACTGCTACTGCTAAAATAATAATATTAAATGTTTCTTATACATCGTACGACTCGATTACAAAGTGGATGAAGCTCCGCAGTCAACCGTTTCAACTCCCGGCGATTTTTGCGAATCAAAGACCTCCCCGTTCCCAGTGGCCTGTGAACTCCAACTAATTCCGAGTGGCAGGGGGAAATTGGCCTTTGTGGTGACCCAAACCGCGAAATACGCAAATAGTAGTGATTAGTCGACAGAGGGAAGAGGCAATTATCATCTTTGGTCGTTTGTTTGCGTCCAGTTTCCTGTTCGTACCGCGTGACCCGGTCACGCGGAACCGAAGCGAGAACGATCGCAAGTAGTAACCGATTAAAAAATTATGCGTGCCAACGCGAGCAAAGAGTCTCTACCCGATCCTAAAGACTGAAAACAGAATATATTTCGTGATCGAACAGATATCCAAGATATTCCAAGTATATTTTCTAGTCCATTCGAGCGATAAATTCCGAATCGTTCATAATTTGATCACCGACTGTAATTTATTAAGGCAGCAGGGCATATGTCGCGTTGATCGGGGTATGGTCGGATGATTTGTCCAGCGGCAGTCGGTATTATTAACCCTTTTTCACCGGACTCGTTTCACCCGCAAATTGACAGGGTGCATCCTTACGTGAGAGGAGCCTGGATCGTGTTACGCCACCGATAAGGTGACACTCTTCGGGCTGTACATAACCCCCCCCCCCCCCCCCCCTCTTGCCCCCTTATATTACCAACAACCACCATCGCCTCTCTAGTACTTGTACGTGTTCTTCGTTTCTGAGTTTTCTATCTCTCTCTCTCTCTCTCTCTCTCTCTCTCTCTCTCTCTC
>CM052198.1:12847370-12885820 GCA_028455805.1 Lasioglossum figueresi | reverse complement strand
TCTCTCTCTCTCTCTCTCTCTCTCTCTCTCTCTCTCTCTCTCTCTCCTTACGAAATTGCTGCTGCTCACAATTATGTTCTCTGCAGGAAGTCATCGAGGCGTTTACCGAAACTCTATCCTTTCGTTTCATCGATCCTGCGCCATTTCACCTTTCAATTATCCTTTTACGTACACCTGGACGTTTTCGAAAAATTGCAGCTTTATGTCAATTTTTTAAACGGATATTTCAACTCAGACGATTTGTATTTTGCATAAAAATCGACACTATAAAGAAATATATTGTCTACTTCGAACCGTTTGCTTGAATCTTTCGAGAGTGGTTAAGGATCGATGGATCGCGTGGCTCGTGGAACGTCGAAGATCTCGCGAGAACGAACCGTGAGCGAGGTATCCGTGATTAAGAAGAGAAAATGAAAGCGGCGAAAACGAAGAAAAAGATCGACAGTTTCACGAGGCAGGGCCCGGTGCAATGATGCACCTGATGCCTCGATGACCGTTGGCGCGTGCCAGCAGCCGGTTACTGCCAGCTGCGAGCCGTGGACCCGATCTCCTACTTTTCGTTACAACACTGCAATCTCTATACTCTATACTTGTTCTCGACGTTGAAAACCTCCGTAGCGTCGCTTCCCGTCGCTTCCTCGATTTTACCAAGTTTATCGCCGACTTGGCCCTCTTCGGGCTTCCGTTAATTGGACGCGGCGGCTAATTGCTCTTCGCGGCCACCCCGAACCTCCACAAATGCCCACGAACAGAGACAATCCCTTTTTTCCCCCTCGTCAACTTCTGAATTCCGGAGTTTAATCATTTTTTAGTAACTTAATCTTTTGTTTTCTGGAGTATGATTTTGTTGAAGAACTGATTTCCATGAACTTTTCAAGAGTTTTCAATTTTAGAGAATGCAGAATAATTCTTATTCTTACAATTAGTCTTTTGTCCTTAATCTTCGAAAAATATTGTTCTGTTTATAATACATCGATTTTATTGGGCACGGTACTGACTTGAGAAAGAGATACGGGATCAGATACGATCGGCGAGAAATCATTCGCTGTCCGAGAGACCGCGCTGCACGAAAGCACGAAGGCACGAAAGCATAATGAGAAAACCCGAGGCTGCAAGAAATCCTAATTTACATCTTGGCCGCGCTGTGTATCTTGATCGTGGTCCGATGCGCGACGAACGAAAGGCGCAAGGTGTACAACAAAGTCAGCTGGCCGTACCCTTTGGCACCTGTTTCCTCGGTGCCGCAGAGTCAATTTAGATGAAAAGGGCTTCGAGGCTGATTCTTCTCGAATTCAAGACTTGTCTGACCACTTGCTGGCTAACCCTTCGTCAACGCACCGTCAGTACTACGCGCTTCTATCGTCGTTGATATTCCAAAAATCGCAAATATATTCAGCAAAATCTTGAATCTCCTTCTACCTGAAAATTGTGCAGAATTATTAAAAAATATCTTATGTAAATTGTCTTGTTTGAATTTTAAACGATATATGATACTTACCGGTTTTCAACCATCGGACAAAATTGATCGCAACTAGACTGCGGATCTTTATGCCGCACATATAAAATAAAAATTGTCTTGATCGTTTGTAAGAAATAGAAGAACTCGCCAAAGAAGACTCGCTAAAATGATAAAAAGAAAAACGCGATTTTCATCGAATTTCTGTTATCCCACATAAAAATCCGCAGTCGAGCGATTGTAATTTATGGAAAGATTCGAGCGCGATGATACACGAGTCTGTGTTGCCAAGCGAACGGGTAGTCCGAATGCAGTCGTCTTTAACCGAGTGCATCTGTCGTTGTTCCAGGTGGGCGAGTGCAGGCCGCGCATCAGGCACCAAAAAGGCGGCACCCATTGCAGCAGATGCGGTCCAGGCTGGGGCGTGGTGAACCGATGCATCCGCGGAAGAGACACAGAATGCGGCAAATGCAATCCAGGCACCTACAGTCCTCACCACAGCATCCAACCCTGTTGGATCTGCTCGCGATGCGGTCCTGGATTGTACGAGGCGCATCCTTGCACTTCGAAAACGGACACCGTCTGCGATTCCTGCCATAGGCCAGCTCCAGATAATTTGGACTATCAGAGGAAGTGCAAGGGCAGAGCTAATCCGTTCTTAGCTCCCGAAGATGCACAGGACACTGGAGAGGAGAGCATTTTGGTCAACGAACCCGACGGCCAGGATTTGATGGAGGATGGGAAGGAGGTGCTCGAGAAAGATGCCGAGGCTGTTATTGGGGAGCTGAACTCGTTGGAGAGGCATTAGATGGATGTGGATAGAATGACAATGTTCGGGGTCCGAAGAAGACAACCCGGAAGTTCACCGAAGCAGCCGGAAGGACGAATGCAACCGAGTCCCGGAGGATCTTTAGACGTTCCCGAGTCCTGACGCGCTTCCATGAAATTGGAACCCGTCGCCAGTCTCCAGCCAAGGATCCTGCGGGATTTGCTCGAGCAGAGATGAGGATCTACCTAGATGGGTGTCTTAACGCGACGGAAATCGTTTCCCAAGGATATCGAATGCGATTCTAGACTGTGAATCTGGGTTTGTTCGCGTCGGATTCGGAGCTTTTTTTCGGAGCATCGTGCTGTAAATGAGGTTTTCGGTTCGTCGACGAGGTGGAGAGCTATTTTACGAATTCATGGGAACGCAGCGGATGGAAACAACCCTGCGGAATCGGTTCCGCGTTTTAACATTTCAGCGGAAGGAAGATTGGACGACCTCTTTCGGATTCATAGAGCGCACAGATAGAGGATAGTTCGCGTGAAATATTAACTGTGGGAGTTGATCACTGTTCTTGGGATACGGGTAGGTTGGATTTTGGCTTGAATCGTGCGCGTGTGCGTGTGCGTGGAACTGAGAACTTGGAAAATCGATAGGAATTAGTATTTGAACCGATTCGATGTATGGCCGGAGAAGGTTTCGAGAACTGTTTTAAAAGTACTTGTTAACTCTGGTGCTCGTTTTATTGATGTATGCGCGCGGGTTTGCGAGTCCGAAGACTTTTGTTTGATTTAGGGCAATTAGCATGTGAAAGTTTTAGGAATTCGGGGAGTAGTAAATAGTTGTACATATACAGTTTTCGATTCGCTGCGAACATGTTCTGTTGATCTGTTGCTCGATATACGTTCCAAAAGATGTTTTTAGATCATGTTACTGGAAACGGTTTGAGAAATTCAATTGATTCTGGGATCGCGATACTAATTGTAAGAAGTATCGGAAACGAACGATGATCGAAGCAGTTGTCCAGTGACTCGCGCATCGGTGTGCGTGCTCGCGTAATTTTCTCTCGTACGTTAAGAAAACCTTCGAAAAGAGGGTCTGGGTCGATCGACCGGTGTTCCTTGTCCTTCGATCCCCGATTGCTAGTCAGTTAGCCGATAAGTAGCCATTACGGTGTAATATACGATGTACGAGCGACCTGCAAGAGAGCGTTTCGTTTGCGGTGCGAATTCGATGCGATCGAACAAACGAGTATAAACGCGGTTTATTCCGAATCGCGGTTACAATTATAATAGTAAAATAAGTGATATCGAATGGGAAAGCTGCTGAAGCCGAAAGGTTGACGCTTGCTACCATGGGTTCTTTCTAATCTCATCGCTTCAATATTTTCTCAGTAAAAAACAATTTTTTTTTATTTTGCATACTAATCCGCAGTCGCGGATGCTTTTTTTGCCCGAGATATCAGAATATCGCGAACTGATCATCGTCACTTGGTTACGAGGATCGGTCAGATAATCACAATTATACAAGATTATATACGAGTTTTAATCTTCCGAGTACATGTAAGAAGGCATGTTGCCGTGAGACTAGAAAAATCCCAGATCACAGACCAGCTATAGATCTCCGTAGAATACAGTCGAAGTGCATCCATTTATGCACGTCCAAAGATCTCTTCGGCGGTCTCGGGGCGCGCAGTTTCCTTTGGAGAGTCGAGTTTATGTCTTGTTCGTTGGTTAACGGAAGGAAGTCGGTTGAAAGTAACGGGGAAAGCCGGAAAAAGGGACGGCAGGCAAAGCCGCGAGTGGCCCCAAGGGAAATTTTTTGAAGATCGGCTGGAAAATTCAACGTTGCCTCTCCTCCAAAGCAGATTCCAAGCGCGTCCGCAGACCCCCGAGCAACTCCTCGCTCTCCTCGCTTCTCGCTGTCTCTCCGAAGAGAGATTCTCTCTCGACGTGGCAGGAGAGAGGTGCTTCAGACTTCGCGAACCACCGAGAGCACGCGATATTCACCGCGTACCTTGTAAATACACACGTCTGTACATAAATGTATGTAGAAAGAACGACGCTGCGATGTAGTCGATACCGAAATCGATCGTTTAAGACTGGAATCGAGTCGGGAATTTCCGTTTTCCGTTTTCCGTAAAGCGGAAACCGCACTTTCTGAAAAACCTCGGGGACGTCTGCTATCCTTATTTCAAAAGTCGCGCTCGGACGACTTTGGACATTTGTTTAACCCCGCAGTAGTAACCTGCAAGCAAATATTCTGCAAAATTTCTAAAAAACACTTGAACCTATACGCTTCGAAACCACAAAGTTCACTTTTCCAAAACCACCTCAAAAATCTCGTATTTGCAAGTAAAAAGAAATTGCTGTCAAAAATAGATATATCTAAAAAAGACAGAAAAATTTGCTAGGATCTCTGAAAATCCTAGGTCGCTATTGCAGGGCGAAGAGAAGACTATAGTTTCTGGAAGACTATAGTTTGTGGAAGAGCGAATAGAGAACTATAGTCCGATCAGCAGACGTTTCCGCGCGCCGCGGATGGAAATTCACCAAAGTATAATTGTAATGTTCTGTTTATTCGTTTTTATTATTTATTCACGTCATCACGTTCGTTCCGTCAATGGACGTAGCCTACTAAAGACACAATAAAGTATACAGATATAATAATCTAAGATTCAGTTTATTACAACCCCTTCCTCTGATCACGTCCACGCGCGAAACGATAGAAAGAGAATATATGTATGTATATATATATATGTATTTATATATATTAATACGGTTCTTCGATGCACATATACACGGTTTTTTTTCTTTTTCATAGCTACATACCACCTCTCGGAGTTTCTCACCTATTGTCGCGTCTTCATGAAGTACACACGTATACCTGGCTCTCTCGTTACACGGTTTACTGTTTTTTACATTTTTATGTATATTAAAAATTTGTTTTATTACTTTTTTAAGTAGAATACTTTCAGAGAATACGTTTTTCCATATTTTAATTTGCTTCATGTTTTTGTTTCGTGACTGTTTGTCGCAAGCTGGGCGCTTTGCATCGAATACATGTACACTGTACACCGTGTGAACGGAGACTCAGGCGTACGTTTATTTATCAGGTAATTTACGTGATCCGTCAGGTATTTGTCGATACACATGGAACATCGCTATACACGATGGCGCTACGATACAAATGTCAGTGATATTGTCGGAGGAAAATATAAAACGAGTATAACCATTCCTCGATGCTGCGTCGATAAACAAAAGCATTCGTACACGAGATACAACCGGGTTACGCGAACGGAAAGAATCTAAGGGAATCTATAAGCGAGAAATATTGTGTTTCACCATTCCTTAAACAATGCGAATTTCCTTCCACGTTTCCCGAAAATTGAAATCCAAAAAAATATATAATCTTTATCTTTACAATATACTCGTATATTTTCTTTGCAATATATATTTGCAAGTAAATTGAAAATTAACGAAGAAAATGCTGATATAAATATCAGCGTGAATATCAAACTTGATGAGAAACGGGTAAGAAAAAAGTATGAAGAACCAATGTTTTTTGTACAGGTGTACGAGTGCTTTTTTGTTAACCACTACACAGAAGAGCATCGCATTTTCCTGGCTGTCTTTCCCTTGAGTCTCGTGATACATCTTGTATACGTATGAACGATACGTTTCAGCTAGAAATTAAAGTGGAGAACGAATCGACACGATGATTCCGCGATAACGTTTGAATTCGATGTTCTCGCTGCTACTTCGGTGCATTGCATTGGCGGCCGTGAAACAGCTCCCGATAACTTCCCGAGCTACGATGGAGTTCGTTTTCGGCACTTCCGACAAAATGCATAGAAAACCGATAAGTACAAAACGGGTAGACTACGGCGAGGTTCACTCGCGAGGACACTCTTTTGTATTCTGTCCTGTTCCCTGTCCTTTTAGCGTCGCTCGGCGATCGAAATGGTCGATCTGGGTCGAGGGTGGCCCTGCGTGGCAATATTTTGGCCCCGAACAAATCGAAAGAAACGGAAAACTCCTCTAAAATTGCTCTTGTTTCATAACGGATTTTTTTTATTTTTTCTGTTCAATATTTGTTGAACAGCGTTAATTTTACATTAGCGTATATCCGTGTTCCTGTTCCTAGATCAACCATTTAGACCGCCAAACGCAATTCCCCATTCAGTTTTCGTTGAATGAACCAGTAGCAATGAAAATTCGTGATATATTCATGACTGTATGGTCGATCGATGATTCGCTACAGTGACGATAATATTAACGCTCTCTACATATAAATGATTTGAAACAACGTCGATATACTCTCGCACCGTAAAACCTAACTATAAAAATAAGTAGTCGCTGTAAAACATGCCGTGATGGGTGAAACACGATTAAAGATGATCCTCGCATTGCATCCGTTCAACTGCGTTACCTATCTATCGAATCTAGTGGTGAAGGTAACCTCGGGCTACGTGTCATCTATCATTCTAAGGAACTTTGAGAGTAGATACAAAACGCTCGCTGTTCGGCTAACAGGGTCAACTTGAAAAAGTTTTTCTGGATTTTCCTTCGGGGAAATCGTCTAATATACGATTGTCACGATAATGGTAAAAATCGCATGATTCCCAGCCGAGTTTCTCCAGAAAACTGTCGACGCGACGTCCCGTTTCGACGAAGTGCTGCATAACAATACAAAATACGAAAAGCGGTTCTCTGCGTGCTCGCTCGAGTTACAGAACAAAATGCACACTACACGCACACACATACTTTCACGATGCTGGGAAAAATCTCTACCGCCACCGATCGAGAAAATCTTTCGAAAAACGTCGATCGATTCGAATCGGCATCGGCATCGGCATCGGCATCGGCACCCGCACCCGCGTGCCAAAACACATAGTAAACGCGGCACGTTTCAGGACGCTCGTTGAGTTAGGCTAAATTTCACGCAACGTTCTCCGTTCGCCGTCGTGTTCTACAGTTTACAGTCTACAGTAATGTCTGGATGTATGCGAAAGAGATGTGCACGATATTAGACGTTAGCAGCGAGTGATCAAGAAATACTGTCTGTACATACACGATACAAGTGACGTTTCGGTCCCGAATTTAATTGTCACACGCATCGAGGCATTACTGTAATCGATTACAATCGTGCACTCGCGTAAAATGGACCCCGTAGAATTTTTCCGTACTTTCAAATCGTAGACGAAACTGTGACTTGTCCACCTTTTGGCACTAACAATGAACTTCGATTGACCGGCTGCGAGAATTCATGCGATTTCTGAGAACTCTAAACGGCAAGATGGATTTTATTAAACATTAGATAAAAATGACCACGAGGTGAACAGATTAAGGAATGGACAAGCTCCGAATGATGTGTAACAAGCAATTTTATTTGCGATAGAACGGAATCAATAGCAAAATAATATACGAAAATCCTTATCTTGTGATTTTCGAAAGAGCTTTATCAACGTAATCGCACCAAGTTTCGCAGAACAGTGATGGTTAGACTGCCGATTTTCTGCATCTACGACAAAAATGAGTAGATAAAATTGTCTATTTAGCTCCTGTTTCGTACAAACGATGCAGAGAATTTTTATTATGCATCAAAATCCGTAGTCTAGTTATGACTTATCGCAAATGTATATAATATTATGATAGAAGAGAAGCCACTTGCAGTCGAAAGTTATACAATCGATTCAATATAAATCTATGCTCTATGAATAAATGAAAAGAGACACTGAACATAGCCGAGTTTATTTATGTTAGGACCCAAAATTTCCATAAAAATCCGCAGACTATTTGTTACAATGATTTTGGTGGTTGGGTTTGATTATGCGAAGGATCAAACACCGATGATTTTTAATCGAACGAATGTATACATTTCTTGTAAAAATTATTTTTGTGTCGTTTGTAGAAAATCTTTCGAATTTCTCAACTTTTTATTTGATTTTCTGAAAGTTCCACAAGTACATATGTAGAACATTGTGTCAAAACGATTTTCCGAAATTCTGGATTGGCCGAAATTATATCAACGTACACTGAGACAGATTATATACAGCAATTACCAATTCAATTATTCAATAGTTGCTTTAGGTCTTTGTATTGAATAATTCAATTATAATTCTTCATAATCTGCCTTGAACTTTGGACATTAGTATTAAATAAGCGAAACATCGCTTAATTGTCGTCGATTAGAACATCCGGACTGAAGCGATGATTTCGATGGAAAATGATTACGTAGGATCGCGCAGATGTTGCATGATTTAAAACGTCGACAATGAACAGCCGCGTTCGCTATCGCGTTCCTATCGAATTCCTACATTAAATCCATTACACGAAGGTGTGAGAAAGCAGCGAGGAGAAACGACAAAGGATTTACCGGAATAAATCTCTGTAGCGTTTTAACATACGCGTCCCATTTCGTGGCAACACAATAGTCTAACAATCGCGTGTGCCGCCACGCGTATCCAATTTGTTCAATAATTCGTATATATATATATATATAATATATATTTCTTATATGAATAATACACGGGCTGTACCTTTCATTTTTTCCCTCCCTAACATCTCAACATTTTTGCCAATACAAACATTTATAACAGTTAATCAAATTCTTTGATTCGAAACGGTTTCATTTCAAGATTTCGAATTTCAAGGTCATCGACATGTTTTTTTGTTTTATTATTAACAATGGATTTTCATTTAACGTTGTAGAACACGTGAAAACGAAAAGAAAAAATGTTTATGACCTAGGAAACTCGAAGGAAAATGACCTTGAAAAGGAAAAGTATCACAATATTCGTTGTTCGAAGTCGAATGACTTTGCTAACTGGGTATATAGTTTTGTTTATTGACAAAAATATTGAGGTTTTAATGAGTGCAAGATAACAGAGACACCCTGTATATTTTATTTGTATGTATATATACTATATCGCTCGAGTGTGTGAATCTAATCGGGCGAAACAACACGATTCACATTCCCGTAATGATAAGCGTGTACATTGTACATATACAGACTCCCGTGATAATGGTGTAGGATAAACATGAACCTGGTCAGCCATTCCGAAACGTAAATCGCGCTAACAAATCCATGACTGGGGGCGATTCATTGTGTCCGACGGGCTGGCTCGTGTTGTATTTACATTATTATTGTTTCCGCGTGGAGTGTTCTTGCCTTTCAGTGCCGAGAGCGTGCAAATAGAACACTTGCTAATACACACACACATACATACACACACACACACACGCACGCACACATATGTACAGGAAAATGAAATCGAATCTAGAAAACGAAGGAGCAGTTGAAAAAATATACGTAGGGCGTAGGGTGAGTTAATGGTAACGTAAGAGACTTAATTTCGAATTAAATCTAAATCATTGAGCCTGTACAGATACGTAATTGTAATGGTCAGGATTCGGTGACCAACTTACAAAATAAGTCTACATGTAGAGCCCTTATCGTTGGTCGAATTTATTGGTACTTGCGACTCGAGTACTAATTAAAGATACAGAATCGATACAAAAATGAATACTCGGATATTAATAATACTTAGATTTAAGTTTCTTAAGGTACTCAAACTATTTAGATTCAACCGCTCAAGTATACTCGAATAATTTAGATCAACAAATCAGGTACTCGATTAATTTAGATCGAAAAATTCTGGTACCTATTTAAATTAGATACGAGTACTCGAGTACTTGCTTCATTTAGGAAAGGAGAACCTGGATATCCGCGAAAGAGCTCTACAATTCTACGTCTACATCGACTCCCTCCAAGGAATGTTTGGTTCCCCCCTTTTCTCTACAATAGAAAAATCGCTTCGTTGCCAAGTAAAAACCAATTAAAAATGATTTCGTCGCTAAAACTCGGGCGATTGATATTCGATAAAAGCCTGTTTCTCAAAATCAATCTTTCGGATGTAAAAAACCGCATTCCATAAAAAAATCGGCTATATAAAAAAGGAGTTTTCTGTCTCGAAAAATCGACTAAAAAGGAAGAATGTAGAAAATAGAAGAAAACAGCGCAGAATATCTTTTCGATTTTCCTTCTATTCAAGAAACCTTTGGCGTTCCTCGCGCGGTCCGATTCTTAATTAAATCATTAAAATATATATATTAAACGCACGCAAAGTCTTTTGATTCGGAGATACTAAATAATTGTCATGCTCGATCCTCTCGACTCATGCAAACAGCCAAACACAATTTCACGTGTGTATGCACGTATAATAATATAATATAATAATAAAAGTAAGAAACGAAAAAAAATTACAGGTAGAATAAGGGAGAAGGGTTTCCAATATAAGTTTATGCTATACGAACATAAAAAAAAAACAAATAATATACATCTCGTGTGTTCGCATGATAAAGAAAATACAAATGAAACAGCAGGAAGAGACTCAGATATAATATATAGATCGTAGATCCTCGCATCCAGCAATCGTTGTTGGACTGTGGATTGTCTGGTGTGTCTCGATGCAACGGCTCTTTATCAGCACATTTAATCAACGGATAAGTTCTTATGTACAATTCAATTATTAGAGCTTTACAATTTCCATTTATAACAATGAGATAGACACACAAGGAGAGTAAATCGAAGAAGCGTGGGGTTCGTCGCGATACTAAACGCGGTTCAAGCGTTTCTTTCCCGCAGAGAGCTGCTCTATTATGTATTTCCATGATTTTTCCTTTTCTCAGGATTTTCCCTTTTCCGTTTTCTCCGGGACGTCCTAAAGCACGTCGAAACACAAAATGACCGTTCGAACGCATCATCCGCGGATATATCATCTGTACAAGATATACTACGGAAATATACATCTCACACAAGACTCGTTAATTAGAAAAATGTTCGTTCGTTCGTACGTATATTCGTCTTCATTTTTTCTCTTTCGCCAAGGAAATTCGCCTCGCTCCTCCTCGCGAGCCAAAACAATGGTGACCAGCCATGGATTTATACACCAACGTCTGAGGTAAAAATGAAAAATCTCTAAAAGGAGATGGGGAGTACAGGAGCCGGGGGGGGGGGGGGAGTATAAGCGGAAGAGAGGGGACAGGGACAGGAGCGATGACATCGAACCTACTAATTACAAGAGAAATTTTGAGCTCCGTTAAATACAAGGAAATCTACGATAAACAACTAATATCATACAGCTACTGTCATCGTGCCCAAATTTACTCTCGTCGACGCAACAATACGATAGTTCGTTATAATAATAATAATAATAATAGTAATAATAATAATAATCTCAAAAAACCGAAATCGCTACGGAACACGAAAAATAGATGGGTAGTCGCGAGCCACGAGAACGCTACTGCATAATATCGCTCGAAACGATACAGGTGTCTGTCTGTCTGTCTGTCTGTCTGTCTCTCTCTCTCTCTCTCTCTCTGTGTGTGTGTGTGTGTGTGTGTAGGGATGTATGTACGCATGTATGTAAACTGATTAACAAAACAAGAAGAAACGAAACTAGAAATCTCTTGTAAAAAATGCGTGTCGGTAATATCGGACGCTGTTCCCCCGAACATCGTTTGCTAATACTCGTGGCCATGAACATCTATATGTCATTTGGATTCGCTTAAGGACTCGTTGATTTTTCAAACGAACAAAAAAGAGCAGAAGAGAGAACAAAGGTAATTCTTTTTAGATGCTCGTTACCTTCGCTCCCGTGGACCAAAACGAGTCGTGCCCACGCTTGTTTTAGTTTTGTTTTTTTTCTTTCCGTGGTCAATTGCATGCGTTGTTTGCTTCTCGTTTGCATTATTTCTTCTTCTTCTTCTTCTTTTTTTTGTCGTTTTCGTTTTGCTTCTCATGCACGCGCAATTATATGCGGTAATTATACGAGATAACGTTGATTGTGTATTATGTGTTTTTTGTGTGTACGTATGTGTTTTTTTCTGGCACGTTTCGTGCCTCTTAATTTTTGTTACTGTTTTTGTTTTTTTTTCAGGATTATACGTATGGTAACAACGCTTCGTCTACACAATGAGTTTCAGTTCTTACGACCGCGCTGAGAGCGTAAGCTTGGGTACAACGAATATTCTCTTAACAAGTAATCATCAGTATCTTTCTCGAACGTCGAGAGACGACATCCTTTTATAATCACGATATGTCTTCCCACGGCGTTTTTCTTGTATGTTTTCCTTTTCTTTCCTTTCGTTTTTTTTTTATGGTACCTTAGAATAGCTTTACGCCTGCTAGGCCGTTTAAAATTGGTCCACCAGCAGGTCGCAGATCTCTACTGACATCGATTCCTTACTCGAGCGCACTGTCAGGCGGAACATCTGGAAAATTCAAATTCCAATACGTATTTTCGTAGAAATATGTTCAACAACATATTAAAATTTCCAAGTGAATTTGAAGAGAATTCGTATAAACATAAATTACCTGCGCTTGTTTATTAGGTTCCAAACGCAGTAAACATCCTACTTGTTGTGCCCTCATGTGTACGATACCCGCGCAGACAAAATTATCGGGATTCGGGTCGATACCGTCGAGTAACTGCATTCCGAATCCTTGCAGTTTCGTGCGGACCTGCGCGAGATCTATTGGCTGCTGGGCCTTGAATATCTTCTGCGAACGCTGTTGATTAGCTCTGCAACAGAAATTCGATTAGTCGCATGTGTACAATATTTAAATATACTCGAAGAAAACAGTCAGACTCGTTAGATGCATGCCGTTGAATTTTTGTGCGACTTAGATTTTCTAAAATATCAAAGTGATCTTGAATTTTTTTTAACGATCATTTTTATTATCTTTATATACCACTTTATACTAACTTTATACTTTATGCTAATCGTAAGTTATAGAAACATTTTTCTGAGAAATTTTTTAGTATACTTTTTTTATTCAAGTAAATACATGCTACCACAAAAATCCTATGAAATCTGAATAAATTAAATCCTATTATATATAAAGGAATATAGGTTTATCTAACGGCATACAGGAATTCATGGGCTCGGCAATTCTAGTTTTAAAGAAACATTTTAACATACCCTCCAAGGTTCTTCCATCGCGCGAAGAACGACTCTCCGTTCATCTCCGTCGGTTCAAAGAACTTGTTGATCGTCAACGGTAGTTTCATCGTAATCTTCTGTGGCACGTTGTTGTAAATAAATGAGATGAGCATACTCGGCGCGTCTGCGAGGATGGAAAACAATTTAATAGCATGCCAGCAACGGTCAATATGAATCGCGTCTAACTTTAATCATTCTCAGAACGTTAGTGTTATGCAACATGTTTTCCCGTACCATTGTAGTCGTCAATACATTCCGCGTTAATTATCTGTTGAATCTGAGCACCAGCCTCCAAGACTGGATCGACCGGCTTCACTTGCACGGCCAATTTCGCTTGATTCTCCTCCGTCCAGGAGAGTTGAGTTTGAAAACTGTGTAGAGCGTATTGAGTCTTGTTACCGTAGAACAGACTGACGCGTCCCAAATTTTGCCTGAACTCTGACTTCACTCCGATTTGGATTAGATCGTTCTCGAATAGCACGCCATTGTTTTTACAAACAAACCTGAAAAACCCAAAATTAAAGTCAAATCGACTAGTAGGAGAACCCAGTCTGCATAAAGGTTATGTCTTACTTTTTGGGATTGTACGTGTTTTGGGCTCCATTCGTAGCACCGACTTTGTTCGACATATTATAAATATCTCCCAACACATCGAGAAGAACCCCTGTGTTGCTTGCCGGCTGGGAAGATGGCGGCGTGGAAAGCCCTAACAGATCTGCCGACGTGTTGTTAACAGTCGCAGCAGGGGCTGCAGGTGCTTCCGCATGATGATTAGCATTCGGCGCGGGACTTTTACTTTCCCTAATTTCGTTCTCAGGCACCCGGCCAGGTTTCTTCTTTTTCAGCACGGCAAGAATCGAGGATTCTCTTTCTGGGAATGCGGGCATCTCTTCCAAAACGGTAGCCTTCAAGAAAAATTTAAACCATTAATCATACGTTCTAAAACGCTACACCACTTTCATTTTAGAAGATTGTTCTTACCAAAACTTCGCTGGATGCGATAATACTTAGTTGCAGGTACTCCGAAGCCCTCTGCTGCAATTCTGCGTCCGCGCTGCGTAAATTGTTGTGTTGTCGAAACACATCTTGTATTTGGCTTCTCATTTCGGGGAACAAGTTAATGAATTTGATATACGTCGATAACAACAATGCTCGAGTCATCGGGGAGCATAAGTGATACTAAAAATTGCGTTAACGTTAGTACGTGTAATACGATGACGAGTGTAGGGAAAACATTGAAAATTTACTTTGGAATGTAATAACTGAAATTGCACGGCTGGGGACGAGCGTTGATCGCCAGCAATGAGATTTCCAAATTCGCCGAGTATATAGCCACCGACTTTGACCATGTTTGCGTGGCAAGCTGGCGCCTGCAAGGCCTGGAAAAGAAAAACGAACATGTCGGTAAATTACTCTGATCGATAGCGACAAGTAAGAGCCCTGATGAATTTATATTTATGAAGAATTACCTCGAACACGGTTTTCGCGGCGTATCCCTGCACGTCGTCTCTGTTGATGACTATCTGGATGACTCTGTACCAAACCTCTTCCGATACGTAGTCACCAGCTATCCTAATGAGATTCAATATAACGTCAACGTACCAAGTGTAATCGGTCGCGTATTTTTCAGCCAAAATTGCAACCTTTAGAACCATCTCCTCTCGAATCGAATAGTCGGCCGTTTCGAGATAGTTCAACATCTCCTGTACTATTTCCTCGGCGTTGCTCTTGTCGCACAGAGCGTACAGAAGGTCGACCGCCTGTTGCCTGACAGACACGTCCTTCTCCATTTTCATCGATAGTATAACGACCTCTTGATGCTTTTTCACAGCGTCGTGCGACAGTTCGGACCTGGCCAAATGACACATGGACTCCAGGGCTAAGTAGCGAAGATTGGTCTCGCGGTTCGACAGAAATTGGCCGAGTTGGTTGCATGCTCTGACCGACAATGGCAGCTCGCTATCGTTATGTATAATTAAACTAATCGCCTCGAACAGCACCGCGTTCTTCGCGTTCGAGTGCTGCACTTTCTTCGATTTCGGCGGCTCCTGCGCTTTGTTCAATATGGTCTCTAGACACTCGTTTAATCTGCCCCTCACACCCGGATCCTCGGCTATCGAAATGTTAATCGTTCAAATTTAAATTGCTTCACAACAATAGCACACGGTGGGCTATTTCACCCGAAAAAGATTAGCTTTTTCCGGTTTAACGGGCGAAACAGCCCACCATGCGGTGATCCGTTAAGTACCTAAATAGAAAGCTATCGATATTCGTATAAGTAGATCAAAATCTCACAACGACTAGGAAGATTTTAGCGAATCATTATTTCCGTTTAGGTGCTTAGTTAAAAAGAATGAAATCAGATAATATACCAGGCGGAGTGTAATTCTGTAGTAATCGCAGTAATTTAATGGACAACCATGGTGCTGGCACAAAATAATATGTATAATCCTGTAGGTCTGTGTAGCTCGATGTCACAATCTAATGAGATAGAGCAAATATCAAAGGGCTATCCTTCAGCTGTCTCTGTCCGGATTTAAGAAACAAATGTGCCATACCCTGCTCAGTCTTGAGACTGCCAAGCTAACGCATCCCTTGTACTCGTCCGGGTTTCTTTTTACAAGCGCATCGATCAGGGATGCTGCCGCAGTGACAACGCCAAGATGCTGGTCGTTCAACAGATGAACTATACGCGAAGTCCATTCTCCTCCGGGAACAACATCTGGCGCTGTACGCAATAGTCTTAACAAGCACAGTGCTGCGCTTTGTTTCACTATGTCCATAGTGTCTCTATAAATGCAGAATAAGACAAATGTTAGATCAGGTACAGTGTGATCGTTGATACTAGGTCTATGGAGCACCAAGACAGACTATCGATGAAAAAACCTACCCGGAAACAAGCAGTTTTGGTATCTCATTACCAAAAGCCTCGGCCATTTCCTTGCTGCCGATATTGGCAATGCATTGAAGCGCAAGATTAACATGAATCGGATTACGGGATCCAAGATCATTCTTTATACTTTGAATGATCAGCTTAATGAGATCGCTATTCGTATTTACTAAGACTGATATGAAAAGGTATCCCTGAAACGAACAAAATAACTGTATGTATTAAATTCTGTCTGAAAAATATAATTAAGTACTTTTAACGAATTTATACTTACAATTTGTTTTTCTGAGTACTTATTGGACGAAAGTAAATTGACAGCCTCCATATGGCCGAAGTCAATGTCATGACCAAGGAGAAAAATGAAAAGGAGCTTGCATACATACTTCTTCTTTTGGTAACCGTCTAACGGTTTGTCTCCTTTAAATTTACTCCGAATATTTGCCAATTCTTTGTTTATTCTCTTGATTTCTGCTTCTTTACTTTTGCCTGGTAAAATCAACACACTCGTGTATTTTATATTTCAGAATTTACATACAATTGCACAAATTATTAATACATACAAAATACATACAAATATTTCGTATGTATACATTGTATATACAAATGAACATTTGTCATAGTTTTCATAGGAAAGTATAATGGCTGCATGCCACTTGGACCGGCATCAAAGTATGCATGTATTGATTTGCTCTACATAGACTTTTTATTCTAAAGATTTATTTGGCGTATCAATGTGTAATTATTTTTATAAAAATTTCTTCAGGGAATTCAGAGTGTTAGCCGTGATAGATGCATATTGCATTACGCCAAGTATTACATATTAGTGTACAAGAGACAAGCCATAATCACATACAGATATGACTATATCAGAGCTCCGCCCCCTGTCTCCTACTCTCTGCTGCCTCAAAATACTTTGCGTGTCGCATTAGTTTCAATGGCATCGTATCTCTGAATGGATAGAAGACGGGGAAACATTTCAATGAACCAAATACAAACTTCTGTTCCCAGTTATCTAATGCTGTAACGTTGCTTAAGAACGCGGCGCTTTTATATATACATATACAATCCGATAGAATATAAACTATGTAAAACAACCTTGTACGAAAGGTATATCCGTTAAACCTTATATACTGAATTCAACTCACAATTCCTGATATCGGAAATGAACACAGCCAGTCCACGCATTCCATCTCCTCTCACAGCCGGCATTTTGTCCTGTTCTTAGAAACCACCTGTGAAGCAAAGCGCGTTGAAAGGTACCTACGTGATACTGCACATTATTAACAATTCAATGGTCGATCTTTCGTAACAGCTGCAAAGCCACGTACCGAATGTAATTACATCAACAAGGTTTAATGTATGAAATTTGGAAAAATAGTCGAGCGACATACAATATGAAATTTGGAAAATTAAACGAACTTGGAAAATTTTCTTGAATACATTGAATTGTTTCTACTTGCGGTATCGTGTGATATAGTATATAGTGTTTCGATTCGGAAATTTCGTGCACGTTATTTCGTCGGTGACAGTGCACGATCGTTTAATGACACACGGTCACCCGCGTACGAGGGGGACGGGGCTCAAAAAAAGCGGCCCGAGCGCGATTCGTTGATTAAGAGTCTCTTATTGCGACGAGCCCTTCGGTGACGAGAGCAACTTTGAAAAATCGTTCCGGTGCATCGGTGTACCGAGGCGGCGAATATCGGTGGTGTTCCAGTAGTCAGTACGAAAGAGAGAGAACAGAGAAAATCGTGGTAGATAAGACGGGCACGAAACCGAATGGAATACCGCGAGACGCTGAAAGGAAAATCGAGCGATTAAGCCGGTGCCGCGTCCTAGATTCCGCTTGCCAAACACTTTTTGACAGCAGTGCCGTGCGAACGTTGATAGTAGCACCCGTTACGTGAAAAGTTTTCGGGACGGTTTCGGCATCGGCGCGGACCGTGGCAACGACCGTCGTAATGTATCGAGGAGATCGTGGTGCATCGATCGTGCGAGCGAAACCACGGTTTCGAAGATGGGAGAGCACACCAGTGTCTTTTTATCTGGCCCGCAAAAAGAGCTGTCGTGTACAAGAGAGGCCAAGAGAGTAGCTACCAAGCGCGACTATATGGTTTTCGTTAGCCGAGAGGTTATACGGTCTCCGCGCGCCGATTATACGATCTGTTTCGAGTACATACCGATCGGAGTTAGGGTAACTTTCACGCACGGCTCGATCACGCAGCACTCGGTAGGCGTGAAACTATTCGCGAGTCGGTGCCAGAGATTTCGTGGCTGTCGCCATTTGCAACCGCTGACTAGCTGACGGCTGCCCGTCAAATGCCATTGCGCCTGCGCTCTGCCCGTTGCGCAGCCAAATTCATATTTCGAATCGCGGAAAATCGCATCGATTCTTCCCATTTTTATCATTACCGTGCCCATCGTTATCCACTTTCAATTCGAAACGAAACAATGCCGTTTGTTACTTTCATTGTTTCGGATCCGGAGAAATCATGTATACAACACAGCGATGCGTCGATGGATTTTATACGACCCGTTGAATGTCAGCCGATTTTCCTATGCTTCGACTTCGACCGTGACAAGTCTAATGGTAAAACATCTCCAATTATTTAATTGAGCCGCGTTAGCCATCTTTGCTTGTTTATTTCGCTGGCTTTATTAACGATGTTAAACTGTTTAAGAACTTCGCTATTCAATCGAATCAATGTGTTGATCGAATACCCCCGGCACACGGGTAATAGGCTATAATCGCCTGGACCGGTCACTCCCACAGCGCTACCGACTAATCTAGTGTCGGTCACCGGAGACCGTCATGAAATTCGTCTTAATTAAATATACCGATGCAATGAAGATGACAGTTGCCTTTCGTCGATGATTTATCGCCACCGGTAAATTAAGCGACAAAATCACCGTCGGTCACCGGTGATCGTCGCGAGTCACAACGCATCTCTGAATCTATGAATGCGTCAAACAGTATAATTGTCAATCACTGATGACACCAAGGCAACCGTCGGCAAATTAAGCGACGGTCACCGGTGACCCCCATCACATTTATGGTAATCAAATCCACCAATGTAACCCATTGTACCGAACATATCGAATCATTTTGAATTAAAAATTTAGATTAACGCTAACGTACAATGAAATTGTATCGTGGCCCTTAACAAGAAAGAATTTGTAGAATATGGGTCTGCAATACAATTTGTGTTTACAAAACAATGCTTTTTTTATTGAAACATTCGTATCAACATATATGTACATAAGAAACGAGTCAATAACAAACGTGTACGTCTCCGATCTTTGTTAGTTGGATACCTGCTGCTGTATTTTTTCTAGTAACATCTCCATCCTGTCTTTCATCACAGGTTGTCCCTTCTTAGTCTTCTTCGAAAGTCTCTTATAAGTTTGCATTCTCTTTTCTTTATACTTGTCGAGCGCCTCTTCTTTTTCCGACTTTACTCTCGTAGCTTCTTCTTTTCTTTTCCTCTTCTCGTCCTTCTTGCGCAGGAATTCTCGCTTGGCTTTATGAAATGCACTCATTTTCCTCGTCTCTGTCCTAAGAAAGATACAACGAATTACAGCAATGTTGTCATTGATCATAAGGAGACGAAGAATGGTGAAATTGTACGTACTGTTGATCGTTTTCATTCTGATCACAAATTTTCAATGAAACTGTCTGTTTTGGATCGTCGCGTTGACTCTTGTCAAGCTCTTTGTAATAACCTCGTAAAATCGCCTTTTTCCTGCGCTCCTCCCATTGATTAACTGCGAAAATATCGTAGTTATCAGAAACAGTGTAATGATCGTACAACAAACATCGTACAATCTAACCTATACAAGTGCGACATCGCGTGTTACACGGTCGAAGACATACTTTTGTATTTGTTGCTGTACTTTTGCGCTCGGTATTTCTTTTTATCGAACGGTTTCTTCGTGTTCGTTCGATTTCCATCGCCGCTTTTCGAAGGTTGCTCGGCGTTCGGTGTTGATTTTACGCGTTCCTTCATGATCTCGTTGACAACATTGGCAAACTTCGCAAAGACATTCGTTAGTTCGTTTAGTACCGATGGTAAACGCAAGGGGGACTTAAGAGCAATCAACCAGCGCGACAAGTGACGGCAATTCAAATGAAATTCTGCCTTCCCCTATTCAATCTAACAATAAGCTGCGTTACACAATTGTTACATCGTCAATTGTTTAAATGTTTTAACACCTTAACTGGAACAAGAAATAATTGTAGGATATTGATCAATTACAATATTTCATTCGATCGGTATGTTCTAGGATTTGGATTGGGGAAGGAAACGATTTATGCCAATTCATGATAATATACTGATCGGTGGCGAATGTGTTGTTTGCTTATTTTTTGATGTTTATAAAATAAGCGATGGAATAGGGAAGTTGTGTAAAAATCAACAGGGTATTTATAAACAATTAGTGTTTCCTTGTTGGCAGGTGTACACGCAATGTCAGATACCGCGTGCGCGCTGTATATTAAACAAAGCGGACCATAAAAGAATATCACTTGCGCAATCAGTTCAATTTACCACGGACGTTTGTCGACGCGTTACGTATTCTTGGTTTATTCGTGGCAGTGACATTGGCCACTGCCACATTAAACTTGCGTGTAACGGCATTTTTTTTCACGCGCACCGAAGATAAAGAACGATAACCAACATAACTGGTACCCGACATAACGGACAACTTGGTTCCTCCGTTTACCATATTGTAAACAACCAGCGACTTCAGTTTACGTCCTCGGTACAAACATCTTGCTTCTGCTAAGGAACGCGATTTCTTAGCAAACTTTCCAGAAACAATTTTACCAGGACGAGCTAAAATATAAGTTAACCAGCAACCAGTTTGGTTTATTCATGGTGTCTCGTTAGTATGACGAGTAAATACACGTTTGTCCGCTATAGTGGTTGCAAACCAGATCACATTGCTAGCCCACGTACCGCGAATGTTCCAACAAACCGGTTCCATCGCGCATCGGTTCGGTAGTAATTTCGTGAAATCTGAAATCTGATGGAACGAACGTTGAACGAATAATTAACCTTTAGCGCCGGACAATTTTTTTGGCAGCCATAACTGGATTCTCAGCAGCTCTACATTTTACAATGAGAAATCTTTTAGATGATGAAGGACAGTCTTCAATCCCGGAGGGATTGGTGAGGGTAAAAATGATAAATACTCGTACATAATTGGTTATGCAACTGTGTTGCAACTGTTTGCAGTCAAGTCGACAAGTACTACACATTATAGAAAGTGGACATTATGATATCAGACAATGACATCACGGCGCGTTAACCTCAAGCTCCGTTTGCACTCAAGTCAGCGATACCGATGCGAAGTCGTCGCACGACGACAACGACTCGTGCTCCTCATTCAATCGTTCCAAGTAAGCCAAGTACAAATGACTATTAAGTGTTCATTGTCTGCTTGGTAGCGAAACATTGAATGTAATCGTCTTTTATTGCTCCAGTGTCTGTCCTGCCGACGCATTTGTGGCGAAAATCATCCAAATCCATCCTCGAAATTCGTACTTTCAACTCTAATAGAAATTAACACAATACTTTCGGAATAAATTATTCTAGATAGAAAAAAAATCGTTTGCAGGATCGTTTGAAAAATCGGTCGGGAAAAGCAGAATACTCGTTCGAGTCACCGATCGGCATTGCGATCATTAAATGAATATTTTCACCGAGCCCCGTGAAGGAAGAGATGATACGATTTTATTGTTCTCCGGACGCGTGTAGTTGAAGGAAGTTGGCGCAGCACGAGAGGTCACGAAAATCGTGCTACTTCGGACCGTACCCTCGACATTGAATCGTTCAGGAATGACAGTCGAAAGGGTCGAATGCTGAAAGAATTCCTTCGGTCGAATCTGGCCTCGGCTACTATAGCACTCTCGGACTTTGTCGGCTATTAATAGTCGATGGCGTGTACCGAGGAGATCTACTATCTTTTCAGCAGACTCAAGTTTAATTGTTTTATTCGGCGTGCTCTGTATTCCGATTGTAATTGCTCGACGAACGAGCTCTCTTCCGTCTTCTAAATCATTGGAATTCAATTAATGCCTAGAATAGCTAAGAATACCTACACTTAACGAAAATCCATAAAAATCATTTTTTACAGATTGGAAATCAGAATAAATCCTCGAGAAGAGAGTTACAAAGTATTGTAGAGAGTTAAACGAAGTGTTATAGAGAGTTAAAGCGGGTTACAGGGAGTTGCAGGAAGCTACGGAGAATTAAAGAGCGTTAAAGAGAATTATGTACAGAGAGCTGCAGAGAGTCTTAGGGAATTACGGAGAGTTAAAGAGAGTTAAAGAGAGTTGAAGAAGAAAGTGAGAAAGCTAAAGATTGGAAGTATGAAAAAGTGATCGACTCGAAATCGCGCCACGCAAATAGCTCCCACAGAGGATTTACACGTCGGAAAACGATCATTTTTGCGATCGGTTGCCTTCTAAGTGCATTTCTTGGGTGACCGAGAGATCTCTGAAAAAGGAACCTCGTCGGAAAAGAAGAAACATATATGTAGCAGGCAAACCCGTGCTACGTAATGAGCGTGAGCCCGATCCATATTAGGGACCATTGTGACGCGTTTTATCGATCGCTAAAACCCCCACATAGGTGACGTCATTCTGCCAACGTTCTCCCACGCAAAGAGTCGGGACACAGGGACACAGAAACTTAAGGATTCCTTGCTCGTTTCAGAAACACACGGGCCAGAAACGAATCCGTTCTCGGCCAGAGTTCAAGACACTGTCTAGAGACACTCGGGGAGTAGTTTGACATTGACATACTTTATTACCGATCTCGATCTTCGTGCTCGTCGTGTCCACTTATCTGGCAGTCGCGTAACTTTAAAACTGGCGAAACGATTCAACAAGAAAATGTAACAGCGTTTAAAGAATTTCCTTTTTTTTTAATGAAAGATTTTGATCGATCGATCGATCACGTATCAGAAGCAAAAATCGCGTTCTCATCGAGAAGTTTCGGGCTGATTACGCATCGGAGCACTACGCTCGCAGGAATAAAGGAAACGATATAGGGCTCAGCTGTTATTCATAATGGTTGATGGTGAGGAGGGTGATTCAGCCCCTGTTGGCATCCGACACCACCGATCGTATCCTGACACAGTTCTCGAGGAAGCATTCCGCGCGGTTTGATTCACCGGAAATCGTGGACGACGCGATGCGACGCCGATGCCACCGCACCAGGACTATTTATGAACAATAAGGAGGCGTTGCGTCGCGATGCGGCGCGGCGGTTCATTCAGTTCGGCGCACGGTGACGCTGCAACCGTCGAAAATAGCGTCGGCATCATTTGCAGCTTGATTTAATGCGCCGACAGAGACAGTAAGAGAAGAAGAAAAAGAAAAAAAGGAAAAGGATAAGAGTTACGCGTCCCGGCATAACGAGCGGCCTTCGCGCTTCTTCGAGCCGAATTAGAACAACTGAAGCGGTTTCGAGACAGATCCACCGTGATTCGCGTTGAAAAATCGATTTTTTACGACTTTTATGCACGATCGCAACTGAAAGCATTTAACACGTTCGTTACTAGCGTCACATTTCTGCGAGAACCATCATTTTCCGTTCCACGTGAATCACGTTTCACAATGAATTTTCTTTTTGAATGTTTGACCATTTTAGATCATTCCGGAAATTGAGACGCATAAAACCCGCACTCGTGCAATTAGTCATACGCTTATGGAAATTGTTCGGAAGTGTACGTAAGCCTGCAAACATCCTAGATAAATAAATGATCTAACGAGAAGAATTCGTGGGCGTAGGAGGGTTACGATTTCACAGCGACTAGGAAGCATTGTGTTTTACGCGGGAAACGATGACTAATACGACCACGCGATCATTTCCTTATTGATTGTCTCCCACGAAGATGTACGTGGACGTACGTAAGCATGCAACAGAGATGTTGTTTCTTTTGCCCCAAAAAATGGTTTTATAAAATTTTTATAAAATCACCTATGAAAATGAGAGCTTGTGCAACGATCTGTTTATTTAGTTACCATTGATCAAACGGTTACGGCTATCGCTGTTTTTCGCACTGTTCCCGCTAACAAGCCGTAATCATGGAGAATCCGATTTTCACGATATCAATTGGTGAATTAGATTACACGGTACATCAAGGGTTTTCTGAAGTCGACAAAGAAACAGCAGGACCTCGATTACCGTGGTGACCCAGTTGACGACAAAGGTCTTCGTTATATTTTATTAAGGTCTGCGCGAATGCTACTCTGAAAGTTTTCCTGTGACGCAATCAGTTTAATCAAGTGACATCTCCATCGTTTGCTATAATAGAATATTTTGTATATCAGCTCTATTTATGCCAGAATTATAATAAATATGACGCATGACTCATTATGCATTAAAGAGAAATGTCTCGGTTAACATACATTAAAAAATAACATCTGACTCATTATACTCGTACGTACCGTGTATAACGCGTTACAGACCTGTTATAAATAAACACGTCTCCACAGCAACATATTTTTATCTCTTCGCTATTACAATACAAACGTCGATCAAGCTAATAATTGTCCTGAAAATCCATTAAGAAATACAATCGATTAAAAGCATGAATGAAAGAAGGACTCCAATTGAATTTTCCCCAAAGCCAAGCTAAAGATTAATACATATTTTGAATCAACGTTCCCCGATGGCCGATGAACGATGAACGATTACGGAGCAGTAATTGCCAGGTACTTTCGACGCAATCAATTATCTCGATTATCGATTACTTTAATCAACGATTTGAAATCGCAATCAATGGTGAATCGATCGAATTTAAAATTTGTAATCGATTAAAACGGGCAACACTTTGGTTTTGGTCAGGTATTCGGGGATTCTCGCGGCGCGTCGGACCGCGTGCACGGCGCCGAGTATTACCGAGCGCCGCCGAGCACCGCCGAGCACCGCCGAGCATCGCCGAGCGTTACCGAGCTCCAACGAGCGGCTCGGCGGTTGCGCCGCGGAGCGCCGGGCCTATTTAAGGGGCAGTCGGTGAGCCGCGCTCATTCTTAGGCGAGGCAGCGCGCAGTACGGTTGACAAGTGGATTCTAACAAATTCGCTATTCATAAGAAACGATCGTTCGCGAGTCGAGAGAAACAGAATAGGAGGAAAAGAGAAAAGAGAGCAGTCAGTGCTTAATTAGTCTACCTTTTTATTAAGTGGCTTTCGGTGAATTGGAGAACACAAGTGCGGTCGCAAGGGAAAGGAATCATGGCTGACAGTGGTATCAAGCGTAATATTCCCATCAAGATCGGTGACTTCAGCGTGATCGACACCGAGTTTTCGAACATACGGGAACGGTTCGACGCCGAGATGAGAAAGATGGAGGACGAGATGTCACGGTTCCGCAGCGAGCTGATGAACCGCGAGAGCAACAACTTCTTTAAGAGCACCACCAGGTACATATGTTGCGCTGTACCGGCGCGGCGTACATTGCCCGAAACGCACACCTAACCTTCTTACCCCCGCGCGCGCGCACACACACACATCTACCCGCCACGATTCTACCTTCGATTATTGTGCTCGCGACGAATTTACTTTGATCCTGCCTTTACCTGTACAATCTTTCTCTAATTAGTCGATTATTTCACGAAGAGACTGCGGATTTTTATGCAGAATACTCTTCTGTTTCGATAGAAACGAAAACAGTATTACATACGTGTATTCTTTAGTAAATTCGATCGAACTAGAAATGGAGAGGGAGAAATTTTTCAGTGAACTTATTTGAATAACGTATTCGCGGTATTTACGTAGTAGATTGGACCAAATTATAGCTTGCTCGCTATCGTTCCGTGTATTTCCTTGAATAATGCATTCCATGTTCTCTCTACGTTAGTCATCGTTATTCAAAAGTTAGAATAACGCGCGCGTGCAGTATGTTCTACATTCTATGTACATAGTTCAAAATTAAAATTCCATACTACCGTCGGCACTAGATGATCGAACGATTACAACTGCAAATTTCGATTGAATGCGTCTTTTGCGCGTAACTTTGTCGTAATTCGGCAAGGGTAAATGAGAAAGAAAATAAAAGGAAAGACGCGTTACGAGTATGTGGTATGTATGTAGTATGTTTGAGCTCGTTGTGTGCCTCGTTTGTTATGAACAAGCAAGGTCTCCGGTGTGCCGAGTCTGTTTCATCGGAGTCCTTAGCACGGTTTGTTTACGTTTCGTATGGAAATGTAGCGTTCGTTCTAGAACAGAGGCAAACAATACGTACATACATACATAGAATTGTACAGAGAAAAATACGTCGCGGACGCAAACGAAGGAGAATCGACGAGTAACGTGTTTGTTACCACTGTAACGTGTTATTATAGGCTGATATTTTAACGCTGCAAAACTAAGAAGCACCTGTGGTTTTTTTTATAACTTGTTCTTGACTATTGTCTACGGTCGTTTACCTTGACGCCGAGACTCGATCTTTGTGTTTATCGATATGGATTTAGGGACACCGATCGATGCTGTGCTATTGGGATTCGAAATATTTCGCCGCCATATTGGAGGGTGTTGGATTACCAATCATTATTTCTGACCGATAAATATCGAAGTATATTTTTATGAATTATGTGGCAACGAATGTACTTTGAAGTTCAATGAATTGCACTTTTGGGATATTAAGAAATATATTATAATTTCACCGTGGTTTCACAGCCTTTTTGTACTTGGCTGTTGCGATAAAATTACATCTTGGCCGGAAACTGTTGGCAAGCATTCTATACATACTCGTACGTTTAAACCGATACAATTCTACCGAGGAACTGTGTTAAAATTAAATCCGGATCAACGAAACGGTCAATTATAATTACGTACGAGTACACAGCGATTGCGTAAAATTGCGTTCGTTCTCTTTCTTTGTGTCGCGTGATTCCGGCCACGATAAAAACGAAACGAACGCGGAAAGAAAATTAACGATCGTTTGAAATGAATTTTGTAATCGTCCGGCACACGGGGTATAATGCACGCGTATAATACATACGATACATGCCGATATAATAAAAGATACATGGAAGGGGCATAGCAGGGAATCCAACGCGTGTAACTTATTTCTCCTGTGTCGCTTATGCAACGGTTGTTGATTTTTTAACGGCAATTAGCATAACGGTGCGTCAGCCGACAGGTGTAAATACCGAGCTCGTTTCGTGGAGCTGGGATCGATCGGTATTTGGTGATTCTTAGGATTTCGATTCACTGAACTGAAATTTCAAACCTGTTTTTCCATATCGCCTTGGGGTCTGAGAAATTTCACTTTAATTCAAAAAGTTGAATTTTCAAGTTCGGCAATTTTTTGTGCGGTAACTGTACCTATGTATTTTTTGTTACATAAAACTTTTCTTCGGACTGTCCCAAATACGCAAACCATTTAATTTGACCAAAAACAACTTGAACCAATTTTTCTATCCCGTAAAACGTTCCAAAGAGACAAAGAAAATAAATGCTGTCCATTAAACAAAATCTCGCATAAACGCGTGTAGTCTCCGAGGGAGACGGCGAACGCGCAAACATTCGCAGACAAGTAACAACAAGCATCTCTGAAATACCACTGCGAGGGGGATCGGTGCGAAAACGTTGTGGGTTGTTTAGGCGAATTGCAGGAAACGTTTCGCGCGGTTAGAACGCGCGGTTAGAGGCCGCGCCGCGTCGGGGAACGGGCGGATACGAAAAAGAGCGGCACGCGAAACATTCGCGCCGACGTATTTATTATCCGAAGATAATGAAAATCGTTGCTCGATCTCCTCCCGGGCCGCGTGTAAATTAAGGTCGCGTTTCTGTCGAGTCCTTTTTCTATTTTTTTTTTTTCGTTGCTCGTTCACGCGTGCATGCACACACGCGTGCGAGCGTGTAGATTCGTTTTACGTATTTCAGCGGCGTACTATTTATAGAGCCTTCGTCAGTGCGTACAGCACCAGACCCCTCGAACTTCTCTTTCGTTGCTGGCTCTCTTGTTAGGGGGTAGACGAAAAACAAACTATTGCGAGACGAAAATTTGCACCTGCTACTCTGGAGACCCGTCCTGCTGGCCGCCATTTCGAAGCCTCGGAGGTTCGCAAGGAGTTCCTTTTTGAGGGAGGTTTGTTACCACGTACCGCTTTGGTAGAAATTCTTTTGCGATGAAATCGAATATTTTGTTTCGAGGAGGAATTTATTTATCCTGTATATTTTCTATTGGCTTGTTTTGGTACAATAGTAAACTAGTAGATTTAGAATTTTGATATGTCTGTAGGACACGTGAATTTTTAAGATTTATCGATACGACAGAATGAACATTCTCGAATGTCTGAATTCTTCGCTAAAAGCAATTTAGCGAGTTCATTTCATCTCGCGTCGGATAAAAGGAACGAATGCGTGCCATGTGCCTCGGTTTTTGCATGCCAGCGCCGAAAACCCAACAGTCGTGTTATTTTAATAGGTGGTCTGTTTGACCGAGGATGATATCGTTGCTCGCCATCCCTCGGTAACAACTAATTATAGAGTCTCGCAGCGTTCTAGATTTAATACTCTCTCGCCGATTCGTAAAGTTCGAGACCGTCGAAGCACGTTTCCTCGGGTTCTCTCGTTTCGAGCGAAAAAAATCGCACTTTCCTCCGTCTGCCAGGAATTCTTAGTTTGGTCATCTAGCCAGGGGAATTACTCGATAAATTTTATGAGAGCGTCTTTCGCGACAGGCTCGACCAATTTTCGGCTGTTTCTTGGCAAACGCGAATTCGGGCCACGCGAAATTTATGAGAAATTTTGCAACCACAGGGTCTATCGACCGCGACACCAAATCGAAAGTATCGATCAATCTAAAAACTATACATAGCGAGACTCAAACCGTCTGGGAATTCTTACTTCGAACATGCGAAGCCGATCGTACTCGCGTTCCGGTGCGAGATCGATCAACGGACCGAATACTAATCCATCAGAGACTCTTTGGTTCGAGGAAAATCTTGCAGATGATGCGACGACGTACCCGATGCCTCCGAGATACATCCGAGACGCGTCGCGTTCGAGATGCATTCGAGATTGCGGGAAGAAGCGTGTGCTTTGTCGGCGCAACAAGTCGCGTTAAACGGCACTTCGTTATGCAACCTATCGTTCCGGAGTTTATGTATGACAGGCGTCGAACACATTTCCATAATCATGGACTCGCGGCACGATAAACTGCTGCTCCACGATCCGATGAACGATTAGTTTCGGTACCGTGGAATTGCGGCGGGCAATTTTCTATCAGCGGCTGCCGTCAGCCGTGCAACTTACAATTTCGCTGGCGAATTACTGTTCGTTGGAACTCGTTTGCTCCGTTTGCGCTCCCAAAGGTGAACTATAAGCTCGTTAACACCAAATCCAAAGCTGGAAGATTGTACTTGACGATAGGTCCTCTAACTTTCAATGAAAATTTAAAACGAAGGAGCCGCCACGAAATCGGGAAAGACGTACGAGTATACCTTGCAAGATCGAGTATCGTTGCGAGCGAACAACAATGCGATCGAAAACGGTAATTTGACGTACCGACTGTGCAATCGGTTGGAAAGTCTATCGGCAACGGTTGCGCGTCAGCGGATAGATAGAGGCATAAACGCCTGTTGCGTCAACGATCGCATCCTTGACAGTGACTCCACGCAACCCCCCACTCGGAATCCTGCACTAAATTGCAATCGCGACGTGCGGAAAAGGTGAGGAGGATGCCCGCGTTGATCCCGCCTCGTTTACGCAGTAATTTTTCCGTCACGTTGAAAGCAACACAGAAACACGGTTCCCGGCGCGGCGTAGTGTTCCGCATGGATCGATCGAGGCTTCGTTCGATCTTCGGCGATCGGCTGGATCTTTTTCGCAACGGAGAGAAGGTGTTCGTCGACAGGGACTTTTATCCGGCGGATCATAAAACGGTGATCAAGCTACGGTAGGTATAGACCCTGCAACGAGATGATCCACGATGATCTCTCGTATCGGTTTGGCTGCGATCCAGACCGCAAGCAAACGATCGCGGACGATGACAAGTGCGCGCTCGAACGCTTTACTTATGGCAAGAGATCGGTTTCTGCGTTTCTGGGAATGATCGATCATCTCGTTCATCTCGTTCATTGAAAAGAAAGGAATTGTGATCGTTAACCTTCTGCCGGCAAATATTGTAATCATTCTTCTCTGCAAATATCGAGGATAACGAAACAGTTGCGTCACTGTTTTTCGAAATGTATTTCCCTAACGTGAAAAAACTCGGGTATTTTTGATTTCATGGGAGATAAACTCGCGTAACGCTTGTCCGTAAGCCGTAAGCGACGCACGAACTTGCCGCGAAGAAACTTGTCTGTCAAGGTCTTGGTTGTGTAAAAGTTATAAATTATTCGCGCGGCGTCTAGATCGAGTTCTCGTTTTAGACAAGAACACAAGAGCAGCAGAAATAGAGCCCTCCTCCCTCGTTTGAATCGAATCGAATCCAATCCAGGTGAAATTTGAGCTGGTCTCGTGTTACGGCGCGGCGTGCGGCGCGGCGTGGCGCGCAAATTTCTACACGTATCTCGGGTCTAGAGATCTGCTCGATCATATCGCGCATCGATCATACGTAGAATTTACATTTTTCTTCTTTCTGATATTACCATTCGCTTTTTATTCGCTTTTAGTACGTTTTTGTTACTTTTAAGGGTGTTTCACGAAAATGTCTGAACCTAAATCATCTCGCGCCGTAAGTGTGGTCCACTTCCAATTTGCGTTTGCAAAGTGTCCAGGTGTCTCGTAGTCGATCACAGATCGTTGGTTTACCCGTGGGAGGTGAATATGGACCATTACGAGGTCCGAGGACTCATGGTTGGCGGTGACGCAATCGTTTCTGCTCGGGGTCGGCTCGCCGCAAATAGACAAGTATCGTTCGAAATAAATGCTCTCCGGCGAGAGCTTCTTTCGAAAATGTTTTCTAGCTTGCCCGTCGATGACTCAGGCAAAAGCACCGCGCGGCGCGAATCATTCCCAATGTCCTCTCTTTTACTTTAACCCCTCTTTCGATTTTCATCGGGACGAGTAAACATAGCGGAACCGTTTCGGATTCGCGCGAGAGAATCTCATTTCGAGATCCGTTGGAAACCGAGACGCGATCCGATTTTAATCAATGATAGAGACGCGTTGGGTTTCGCGGATGTATTTATAGCGATGATCGGAGCATTCGGGGACGGGGACGGGGACGGGGACGGGGACGTATAGTGTAACTGTGAAAATGATCTTCTACCGATTGCGGAATCTGTTGCGCAATCTTCGCGGTACTCACCCCCAAACTAAAATTATACTACTTAGGGTTGGAGCAGGAAAACTTCTTGAGCCTAAAGATTGTCTACTACATTCAAAATTGAAATTCACTCACCAAAATTTAAGGTGTAACGCATAATTGTAACTGGCACAAGAAATTTTACAGAATCGCGTAGGATGTACCCCGTTGTCTAAAAGGCAAACGTTTGAATTTTGTCGAACAATGCTATTTTCCTTCCTAGTTTCGCAATGCTTCGTCGGATGAAAATTAATCGCGTGCAACACGTTGCATTCGGTGTACGAGTAGACGCGGAATCGATGCTCGAAACTTGAGGAACGTGCAGCCGCCGCGCCGCGCCGTCGTCGTCTACAGCTGAGATTTATGCCCTCTCTCAGCTAACAATAAGGCTGTGGCTGCATGGCGTGCCCGAGAATGATTAGCGCAGCGTTTCACACTCTCGCGCTGCTCGATTCTATTCGAACGATCGCGACAGGGTGTCGATGTACTCGTATGAGAAAACTTTGAAATGTCACTTGTATCGTGTGCAGACACTATATATTTCTTTCCAGCAAGATTTGTTACCATTGGAATCGACCGAAAGTAAAATGATATTGCGAAGCGTGATTTTCTTTTTCTTTTAGACCCCTGTTCTCTGTCTTCAAGGTCAGGGATCTCGTCGCGTTTACTATTCATAGATTTAAGCTCGAATGCGGAGGAACACGATGGGTCTTCAACCTCTTAGAAAGCGGGCGCTTTTGAAAAGTGTGTGAAAGCCAAGTCTTAGGTCCATTTCTGGTCATATTTTCTAGCTTCTTTCCTACATCGTTTCATGGGTACTTTACCAATTTTTTGAACATTGTTTTAAGGGCACGTTATCTAAAGCTACGAAGCGCTCGTAGGGTGTTTAAAAAAATTTCTTTCAACATAGCTGAGAGTATCTGGTATTAAACAATGAATCGTTTTCCGAAACGACGACCGTCGCTTCGGGAATGCAAGAGTTTTGAATTACATGTACTTCCGTATATCCATTTCGTAAGCCAGACAAAGTAGCTTTAACGCCCACGATCTACGATCTGCGATACACAGACGGTGGATCGTGTATCTACAATCTACAATGCGAGCTCTCGCATAGGCTCGGGCTAATCTGTTGCCGCTTGACCCATTCCCTGTGATCGAATTAACCGATTGACTCGACGTTAACCATTCGTAATGCGTAACAAGAAAATAGAATTACGGCAATTGTTTGAAAGCCGAGATCGCATCGCCATCGAGTTCTTCGAAAACGACAATTTCTTTTCTTAGTACACTCAAATTCGTAATTGCACTAACTTTCCCGCGCCTCTTCTCAACCTCTTCAAGATCGCGAATTTTCGAGAGCATACCACGGAGTCCGTCCGTGTGGATCCCGCGTAAAGCGAGCCGGCTTCCATTCGGTAGCTCGAACAAAGAGCACAAAGAAGGGGCGTGTTTCCGCAAACATTCGTTTAAAGCAAGAAAAAACGAAGAAAAGGGTGAGGAGGAGAGTAATCGTGTGCAGGAAGAAGCAGCGTCTTTGGTTCGGCCACGATTGGTCATCCCCAGAAGAAGAAGAGAAAGAAGAAGAAGAGGAGAGCCAGTGAAATTAAAAGAGGTCTCTTTTCTGTTTAGGACGGCCCCTTTCACACGGCACAAAGGCCAAGCCGTATCGAGTAGATCGCGATGTCTGTCAAAATGTCTTTTAGAATAAAACGAGCGGGAAGAGCACGAGAGACTCGGATAACAATTATCCTCGACAGGAGAAAGGTCCTAGGCTAGTGTCTCGGTAGAAACAGCCAGGAGAGGTCAACCATGCCGAGCAGAATCTCTCTTCCGAGGAATGAATCGTCGAGAAAGGCCACACGATATTTTATCATCCAACTCTAGACTCTAGACGATTATGCTATTTCGTGACTAGGCTCCTCGTGCCGCGGCGACTAGAATGTGGCAAGCGGAATTTCGGAGGGAAAATGGACGGGCCTCCGACACGGAAATGTGTAATCCACTCTAACTGTTCTAACGAGCTTCGAGTTTCACCCTTGCAAAGTGAATACGAATTTCGAGCAAAATCTAATTGCAATTCTCTTTTACGGATTTTTGTACCTACGTCTTTGAATATTGATCTATTTCATTCAACACGCATTGGCTCTACGATGATACTCTATCGTTGATCTCTTGAGATGTTAATCTCGTTGGGACTATTATAGATGTCCTCTCGAGTACGAAGTTATTATTTCGATCTAAACAGTTCGAAAGTTGTTCGACAAGCTTAAAGATAGACACAGAATTTCTAATTTCCCTCTGGCAGCCTGTCAACGTATAATTTATAAACATCGCGCATAAAGATAGTGTCTACGGCGTTCGTCGAGGCGTACTTGACCTAGAAAGACGGCTCGAGAAAAATCGATGACTGACACACGGTCGCGACAATGGGTTGACCGATGATTGCCCTTCGATTCACCGAGCTGCGAGCTTTTCCTCGTCGGCATTCCTAGGAGTCCGCTGGTAATAGGGGTCCACGCGCACGGATCGCATTCTCTCGTACGAAAATTTTAAGTGTATCTAGGAAAATCTATTAATTTTTATAAACGCTCGTTTCTCCTGGAAATGTAAATCCCACTGTCTAAAATCAACGTTATCGCTTTCCCAAGCAACCGTACACCTAATTAAAGAATTACAACTTAAATGAATCGTTTTGTACGCATCTTAATAATCAAGGAACGTGGCTTGTCTCGATTTTGTCGTCTCGACTTCGTTTTTGCTGCCAGCAGGAACTAATCTCTTCCTCTCCGAGGTTAACGACCGTGCATTCAATTTAGAACTATCAAGACATATCTCTGGGATTACCGTCTTCGTTTTTATCGTTCTACTTCTCTCCTGTTGGTTCGTTCCTACCTATTTACTCGTATTTCTTTTTACGATCGCAACGGATAAAATGGAGCGTGCGGACACGTTAGGTCGCGTGACGGGACACATACGTATATAGACCATGATTTCCTCGTCGAAATTGTCCCATTCGGTGCAATTTGCGATGACAACAAATATTTGTCGGCGAAACGTTTGACGTGAAATAATATCTTCCATTTGCTGCCCGTTAGAGAGTCGATCGAGCTTTCTGTACAACAGTTTCGGAAACTCGATTATGCTCGGTGCTTTTATTATCAAACCGATCTTTGTGCAGATTCAATCTTCGATCCAAGCAGTTGAAGAATAATTTCCCAAAGTCAAAATAATCGGTGAACATTTTCAAATATTTTTAGTTTTATTTGAAACGGTTGGAAATCTTTTTCTGCGTGGCATTCTATTTTGAGCATTCAATCATGGAAGTTTCTACAAACAGTCCTATAAAAATCAGTGTTGTTAGGGCAACCTGTGACGGGTTTATGGGATGCCCCGAACATCCCCATGCCCAGGATCATATCCCCCATGGGACGTGAAACGTGAAAGTAAATCACAAGTCCCGCGATCGCATGGTGACAGCTGTTTCTCCGTTACGAGCAGAACTGGAACGACAGGGGATTATCGAATTCCTTAAAATAGCCGAGTTCTCTGTGGAAGGACAGAGAAAACGAGCCAGGGGGTTAATATCGAGCCATGACACCGCGTCGCAGCTGGTGCACTATTTTAGTATCCTTCAGGTCGGCGGCCTCCTCGAAGAGGACGCGACGCCACTTCCGGTTATCGGTTTTATGGAGCCTATATATGTTTTTCCATAAATAACCTGGGCTGGTTCGTTGACAAATTAATTCGCGAACATCCCCCTACGATCGCAGCGCGCCTATTTATCAAACCTGACCACTTCCGACCACTTCTGACAGAACTTTATCTTTAACTACGCGCAAATAGTATCTTTAACTTGTGTAAATTGATCAGAAACAATGTCTATCGTACACTAATGGGTTATTAAGGGTTAATGGAAACAATTTAGCGCAGCATCGATCGATACATGTCCCACAATCTAGACGATTTCGCTTTTGGCATTAATCAGCACCGTGTGTGACGCGTTCCGAGTCGAGTCGAGGCAGTATCAACCGATTTCCTGATTTAGGAAGAGAATGCGAACAGGTATGATCAGTTTAATCGTCGTCACTGTGACCTGTATCCTGTAAACGTGAACGAAATGCAATTTTCCGATCTTGAGACAACCCTAGCTTCAGTTCACGTTTTCCCGGATTGGTAGCACAGCGAGTCGTTGTTTGGCTTTGCAGCGATCGAAACAGCTAATCCTGTCCACCGGACAGGCACGATCGATGTTTAACGCTTAGGCTCGCGAACGTCTCTCGACAATTATGGTCTTCTTAATCGCAGCGTTATTATATGTACTTACTATATGAAATTGGTTTACGTTTTCAGTAAGTTGGATAAACGACTATGTATATCTGTGTTTCGGTATTATTGATATACATATTCTGTACACTGCAATTCGAGTCTATGCAATGACTTTAATTCCTCCGGCTGATTGGCATGATACGGACAGTTGGTTTTAGCCTGCCTAATTGTTGAATTGCCGAGTGATCTAATGCTGGATGACGCGAACGCTGAAGATGTATAATCATTATTTTAACGAGTGTGCTGTACCTAAAAGAAGCTTAACAATTTCCTTTGAAACAATAATTTCAAACAAACTTATTAATGCAGATCCTTGCGCGAGATAAAAATGTTCAAAGTTCAGTTTTAAAACATAGAAATTACTATATCGAAGGACTTCTTTATCTAACTTTCGCATTCCGGTAGATAAAATGTTAAAACGTACATTGCTCGGCAATCCGACCATCAAACGGAAGCACAGAGGCTCTAAACAAGAGTGCCGTGTACAAACGCGCGTTTTTTCAAATAATAACGATGGGGATGAAGCTTCCGGTGGTCTATAATACTTTACACCTCTCTCTTTCTCTCTCGCACACTTGTAAATACGGAGGGAACCGGCTAATTCTATCCTGGAAATGGACCTGTTTTGGAACACCTCTTGTACGCAAAGTTTCTTGGCGACGAACCTCTCGACCATTTTCTGTCATGGTTAACACGGTGACTGCCAAATCACCACTGAGAAGCACGAAATTAAAATAATTTATTCAATTGGACCGAAAAAGTCGGAATGAATTCTAAAGAATAATCGTGATTCGATCGTGTGGTTTGTCGCCAGGGAACGATAGAAATTTTCGTAAAGAGTGTTAGCGATTTTGCCGAAGTAACATTGAACCGCTGAAACGAAAAATAAAAAGATAAGAGGATTACGATAATAAAAACGGAAACGATTCGAAAGAAAAACTAACCATCCGAGAATTTTAACAAAAATAATAATGCCCCCCGTTTCCCCCTGCTCGACTTCTGTCTCGCCTTCTGATTGGCTCTCTCTGCATTGGCACGTTGGTGACTAACTTGAAGTCGACATCACACGAGCTCCAGCGAACATCGTACGTCGACGTCCTCGAAGACCGAAGGTTGGGACAAGGTCGACCCTGCAGCACCGCCAAAGCGGTCCGCATTCGACAGCTTCAAAAGGTGACGCCACTGTAAACAAAAACACGCACAGAAAAAAAATAACAAACAAACGAACAATCGCCGCCAACGAAAAACGTGTTCCGGCCGTTCCGGGATGCCTTCATTTTAGCCGACTGCAGCGTATTGCATCACCGGTGCATCGACCACAATTTCAAATCTTTCAGAGCCCTCGAATCAAACATAAAGTTCGGACGAGCTTTTTTCAAGTCAATTTTTAAAAATGTTTATTATTTTTCTATTTCTACTTGAAACTCTGAAACACTCGAAAATGTGGTCTGTGCTAAAATCGTGCAAAGCACTGTAGATGAAGACTTCCGCCATCTTGTTTGTCATCCTGCACAGCTCGTCGAGTCATGTAAATCGTGCGAACGTTACCGAAAGTCGATGGCACTCCTCGATCTTCGAATAATTATATAAATAATATAAACGCTAAGCGGTACGCTATTGAATTCGATGGACAGTGCCATCGATTTAGTCGTTGACACGAAGACTGACAGTCCCGTAGTCGATCAGCATCTCACCGTCGAGCTCGCACAGAGGTAATGGGGCCACGCATTGTTCACGTTTCAGCAACTTAACTCCACGCCTCGCGATTAACCTAACACAACGCAACGCAACCCAGCACAGTAGCGAACGTAGCAGAGCTTTGGTGTGTGATTTCGTTTTTTTTTCCCCGTGAATTTTGTTATCGGAGCATTTTCACCCTCGGAGCTTTGACCCACGAAAGTGCATTATAGTTTGCGCACGATACTCCTCCATTCGTGACCAGTCTCTCTATGTTGTTTTCCCTACACGTTTGCAATAGTTAGCATCATCACCGCCTAGGTAAGGGTTTGCAGCCGAGCCGAGACACGTCTCTGCCCCGTGAGAGAGAGCATATCTTCTCTTATCCGGGTCTCATCCAGTCGTCAACGCATATTATACTTTGTTTTTTGTTCATCGTTCGAGCACACTTGTCCCGCACTTATTTGTATTGTAGATGTATTATTGAAGGAGGATACGGTGGATAATCGAGATTTTGTTTCTTATAAATTACAGCACGACCACCCAGAGCACTCAGAACAGCTCTCTCAGCCCGCAACAGGATTCCGCATGGCTCGACGGACTCAACAGCCCACTCATCCAGGACGAAGGTGACAGCAAGATGCTGAAACTGAGATTCGACGTCTCCCAGTACACCCCTGAAGAGATCGTTGTCAAGACTGTGGACAACAAGTTGCTGGTGAGTCATTAAATTCATCAAATTCATCGAGTTCATCAAATTCATCAAATTCATCAACTTTAGAGTGAACTGACAAGAGTAGAAAATCGTAAATTCAAATGTAAGATGGGGATAAAGGATAGGGCTAGTTTTTAGGGAACGAACCGATGCAATGCGCGACGATGAGAATCGGCTATTTCCGTAGCCGTGCAAATCGTTGCCAAGTGCGCTTGCGATTTTCCGGGTCGATTTCGCGACGCTTTTATCAAGGGAGTAGACTAGATGAGTTGTGTGGACACCACACACCGCTAGACGCATGTACGTACACGAAAATTGCAAGGTCCAGTATTAACAAAAT
>CM052198.1:12804927-12847270 GCA_028455805.1 Lasioglossum figueresi | reverse complement strand
GAAGACAATTGGCTTGCTAAGTTGTACTTTCTTCTTCGAGACCGCGATTACGCGATTACGCGATTAGCGACAAATTCAAAACTCGAAATTATTACGCCTGACTCATCGAGCGCATATTTCGCAGCGAATCAACCGACTGTTGCGCAACTTGGCACCGGCCGAAACTGGCCCATCTTTTTACGCAATCCGCTTCGACCACCGTTAACGTACCATCAAAGCTTTTCGATTACATTCTCGTAAATCTATTTGCGTATTTCATATTTCATATTTCTGTCCGTTCCGTGCTTCTTATTTTGACTCACTGCAAAAAGCACAAAAATTGCGTTATTACATCGAGGGTTCTATAGCATTTGTGGAGGATTAGTTCCGTCAAAGCTAGAAATCCGTTTGAGAACGTACGACGTACGGTGCATCTCGCGCCGTGCTTAATTACGAAGACGCGCTCTCGAGTAACGAGAATTGCCCTTTCGCGAGTTACACACGGTGGAGTCGACTTCCTGCCGGGAAGTGACGCAACAAGACTAATTAGAACGTTCTACATCGTTCGCGAGGAGCCGCGGAGAGCCGAGATGGCAAAGCGGCGGAAAATTCTGAACCTCCGCTTCCTGGTCGCTCCAGGCGATCGTAAATCTTTCGATATGCTCTTAAAGGCAACTTTAATCTCTCTAGTCCTCGAATAGACCGAAACTGTGCTTTCCGAAACTTATGGAATCCTGCAAACTTCTTAAAGTTACTGGTAATTCGTTTTTCGAAGCCTGAACCATTATTAGATACACGAAATGTATGAGTGCATTCGACAATTTTGTTATAATCCAAAGAATCGTTGAACGAAGTTGAAGTTGAATTTGCTCAACGAAGAATCGTTCTGGTCCAAAGTTTTGGTGGAAGGGCCAATTCTCGCAGGAAGTGGGAACCAGAATTTTCGGCGAAGCATGCTCTCGCGTTCAAGTTTCTTCTCTGGTCGTGGTCGGTGTGTTCCGTCGACGGAAATAGCCGTCGACGAAAATAAGTTCACGGCGCTCGTCACACCGCGACGGCTTAGAATAATGTTCGGCCATTGTGAAGCTCATAAACGCGAATCTGGCAGCGCCGAGATTCTTCCGAGCTTCTTCGTTCTCCGATCGGTTTGTCTCCCGAACTCTTCGTGCATCGTTGCGAATTTCTCCGTCCGTCTGAAAAGAACACAATTGTGAAAACTGTTCTTCTTTGGCGCAAGCTCTGCACTCGACATTTTGAACTAACCTATATGTATCTAAATTTACGTATTTCGTTCCTTTTTTGTGAAATGATTTTTACGCGTAGGTGGTTCGTAGAAGCAGCAACGAAAGCGCGAGTTTCGACACTTTCGACTGTCGCGACAGAAAAATAATGCACTACCGTCGGTGCAAGAGGGAAGAGGAGAATGAGAGGTCGTTGCACCGCGATAGTACACTCTCTCGGTGCAATGGAGGAAAGATCAAAGCGGAGGAGGATCTTGCGCGTCCACGAACGGGCGCCGCTTCATTTCGATTTCCTTGGTCAAACGACCGCCGATGAACCTCGTCCTCCCTTTGTAAAGACACCACTCCATCGAATCATACAAAAAGCTTGTCATCTAGAAAAGATTTATGACCGAAACAATTTTTGCTATTCAAATGCGTGCGTGTGATTTCACATTTTCGAGAAGATGCCTGCAAAATTATACAAAGGACAAGAGGCTCTATAAACAATTCAGCGGAGCATTTCGCGAACAATTAGTCACGCGACGGTGCAGAACCAGCTAAAGAACGACCGTCGCGCCGACCACCTCGAAACAGGTTGTCCCGGTGTAATCGTGGTCAAGGTCCGTCTCGAATCGCGGTCGAGCTCTCGCTGGTCGTCGCCTGGTCCTTAAAGGGCTGGCCCAAGGACGCGTTCCGAAGGATGAGCAGAGTACCAGACGAAGCGAAGAATGCGAGAGAGTTCGCTGACGTCACGCTCCCGCTCTCGCTCGATAAAGCACACGCGGCCCGGATAAATAGGAGCATGGACCGGTTTTATTCAAACACGACGCGCGGCGCTCGACGCGGCGGAGGGCACACGCGCGTTGTGTTGCGAAATATCTCGTCTCGTTCGTCGCCGTATAGTCCTCTCGTTAGTTTGCGCCCATTTAGGGCAACTGGGTCGCCAACGCCTCTCTCGATTCAGCTCGAATCGATTTTTAATGGGCGTCGCCGATAACACCTTGATCCAATGGTCTTGTACATCTAGGACCGCTACAGGTGTTTGTTGGCTCGATCCTCTGACACCTAGTGTCCTAGAAAGTGCCCTCGAGCGATGCGCATAGTTGATTCTATACTGGAAAAAGTAATCTTGCTTTGGTGTATGTGCAAAAGTCGACACCGAAGTGTCGCAGATAAAATTTCACACGATCGGCCCGCGTAGTGCATGCTCTCGGGAACACGTGTCCGGCTTTCGAAAGTCAATTAAACGCGTCGGCGTAACGCGAGACTCTTTTCCGGACTGTCTAATGGCGTATACTCTCCTTGACCGAAAAAGGAAAGCCCGCGTCGACGACGCCGCGCCGTGCCGTGCCACGTGTTTTCACAACAGCTTGATCCGCGACCTAAATTTTAACGCCAAACATGGTAATAGCCCCGCGCCTTTTAAAAAAATACTCCATTCAGTTTTATAGAGTGCACGTTCGTCGTGTGGAAAGAAAATACGATTCGTTTTAACCAGAAAAATGTTACGAATGTTGGAAATGGGTTAAGAAAATCACAGAAACACCGTTGAATTAACTTTAAGAATATTTTATCACACAGCGCGGAAGGACGACTTGTCACTTCGACTAGTGGACTCGAAGCGAAGAAAGAAAAAGGAAAGTTGTAGGGGAGGAAGAGTTTATCTGTCGCCCCCTTGACTTTTAGGAAAAACCCCAGCCTGCATAGTTTATACTATGGGTCCGGTGACATATAACTGGTCTATTGTTCTTTGATAGAGAACCTACAGTGTTCCTCGTATAAACGAAATTCATTTTTGCGCTGTGTTGCATTATCATTACTAATAATCCAACAACGAACGCGATGATAAAAATTTCGCGAAGAAATCATTGGAAATAAAAAAGTGATGTAAGTTTTCCACGAAGACTGAGGAAACAGATTTCGTTGTTTTGGGGTAAAATGCGAGTTCCGAGGATTCCGATGCCAGCAAATTGATGATCGGGTGTCGTCGGGTAGCCGGTTCCACGGTTTGCGTAATCCCCGCGGTACGGTAAGACGATATCGAGGCGGAAAGCTTAGATCCTCGCGAGAGAGTTGAGTTACCAGTTACCCAGGGGCTCGTCCACCGTTGGCTCCCTTTGCTCTCCGCGATTTCCCTTCGTTTCCCTCCGTTTCCCTCCGTTTCCCTCTGTGTCTAGGGTTACCTGGGCCGCTGCTCCGGTTGCTTGCCTCGCTTGCTCGGCCGCTTTTCGTCTTTTACGGCCAGCACCGATCGATATCGCGAACGGGCAGACAGCGTGCTGTGAACGGAACTGAACGGCGCAAGAGAGAAAGAGGGAAACAGACTCGCAGACGCTCGAGGCTCGACGAATTTACATCGCCTCATTCTCTTTCTCTCTGTCTCTGTCAAATGGGCGACGATCTTTGCGTTTCTTCCGACTGTCAGTTCCATGTTAAGTTGTCAGGTTATGGAGAAGAGTCTCGAGCACACACACACATTTAGGTTTCCGTTTACGTTTACGTTTACGTTTACAGCGGAGCGTAACGCAATCCGCCGGTTAAAAAGACGGTTCTCGGACGGTGAAACGGGTCCCGCGATCTCTACACCGCAACACGGTTCTACCCGAGCAGAAAACCCGCGATTCTCCGGTTGCTTTACCCTAACCACCACCTTTCTAATCGTCTTCTTTGCCGGAACGATCCACCGGATCGTTGATCTCGATGGAACTTTGCCACAGTTCGTTTTCTGTTAATAACTCGTTAATAGAGCCGCGAAGAAGATTTTCGCAAAGAAAAAAGGTACTTCGGATCACCTCGAGAATGACCCCTTTCGAGTACAACATTTTTTGGACACCCTGTATAACCGTGAAAGTAAGGCTAGAGACATCACCGGCGATCAACGAGTTCGCGCGGAAAGGGAGCATTAAAATAATCTTGTAAACGACGAGCAGGCTGAATTGCAGCCTGTTCGCTGCTAGTCAAACGTTCTGATCCGATTAACGCGACTCCGCGATGTTTTTCTGCGGCTAGCTACTGCACTTCCGACGAACGAGATGCACTCGAGGCGCCGTCGTTGCACGCGAATCGTGAGTTGCGAAACGGCTAAAGCCATGCTCGCTGAAATTGCCCAATTTGTAGCGTTAGTCTTCAATTTCTTAATCCTTCGAAGACTATTTAGATTTTCATGTTTGCAAATTTCGTATCGTTGGTTTATTGTTTCTAACGATTACATAAAGTTTGTTGCTCGAGCTCAGAACTAGACTAATCGAATTCGATGGATTGTACAGTTCGATTCGTTCCGCGATTTCCCGCAAGGTGAAGGCCAGGCTATTTGGTTCGTTGGCAAGGAATGAACGCGCGGACAGATCGGTCGAAACTGGTCCAAGAACGAGAATGCGTCGCGTCGCGTCGCGTCGCTTCTTGTCTGCATACTCGAGGAGAGGACACCGAAACGCAGCTCTCATTAGCGTCGTTTGCGTAACGCAATTAGCGCGACGAGCCTCGCCCACCCTCGCCCGCTTACGCGGATCAGGCTCGCTGCCTTTTCACGCGTCTGCCCTCTGGGTGCGGTCCAAACGCATTTTTACACCTGCATTTTTTACTGGCGAATCTACCAGGACACGTTTCATCCGTTCACAGTAGAACGTGTAACGTAGAACACATTTGTAGCAGCATGCGATAGGAATCGACAAGACTGGCTTTCTGCATACGTTAACGGGGATAGACTCGTTTTTCCAGGATTGCAAGGGTGCAGAATGCGCGTTCTCATTTCTCGATAATACAAAGATTTTTTCGGTAGCGGTTTTTCAGTAGTCAAAAACGGTAGATAAAAAATTGATCTTGGCCGTTATCGCCCCTGCAAAAGTCCTATCTTTCCATTTACGAGGCGTAATTTGCATTATTCGGAAGTATACAGCTGCACATATAGCTGTTTCCATAAAGCTGCGACAGCTACATGCTGCCGAATAATGCAAATTACGTCATATAAACGTAAAAACAGGACTTTCGAGGACGATCGCGGCCTAGATTGATCTTTTATCCAGTGCTTTTGACTACTTGCTACTTACTACTTACTAATCCCACCTTAATTATCGAGAAATGGGAAGACGCATCCAATGCGCCAATGCTAATGATATGCAGGAAACGTTACCAAACAGGTAGAAAGTCCCGTTTGCGTTTCTCCGCGGTTTCGAAGCCGCGGTTCGTAAAATCGGTCCGCACCTAGACCGACTTACGCCTGCAGGCGCATTAAAAATAGAGATTGCATCACTCGCGTACAGCCAGTATCGAGTATCCATTCGATGTCATGCAAATATCACGACACTCCGGCCACTGTCTTACGGGATTTCGTATAAATGAATCTCATTAGCGAGCAGCGAGTTACGTCACGGCGCGACGCGACGCGATTAGCGGAGGCCGATCGGCAGCGCTGTGGTGTCATCGACGTATTTAGCAATCGCGTGGCCATACAGTTTTGTAAAATTGTTATCGTATCGAGGACCTTGGCGTATCCATTTTTTAATCAAATTCCATTATATTCAAATATAATATTCGACTACCCTCGCGTTTACGGTTGCGGTAAACAACGAAATTGATCGAACAGTTTGAAGAACGCTCGACGAAGTTAAAGAGTGCATTGTAACAAAAAAAAGAAGGGGCGATTAAATTACAGTATAAATCAATTAGCGTATCCAAACAACTTATCTCGACTGTCGACGCATTCTCAGCTTTTATTATGTACAATATAGTTCTTATGCCTAACGATGCATTTCCTTGCATCCCGACTCCCCACGGTCTCTCGTTATCATGCTCTATTCTTGTTTTATACGTGTATTCCCACATACGTGCAGACTCTCATTTGCAATTTAGAATCTATCCAGATTGATCATTCCCTGCCGCGTGTTTCGTCGGTGCTCGTAATCGCGGAAATTGCAGTTGCGACAAGGTGTATCGCTGATCGAGAGAGATAATCCTAATGACTGACTCCTGACACATTAGCGTAGCCGAGGGATCGAATTCGTTGATGATGTCAGCGAAGAGAAACAACCTCGAACCAATCAGTTTCAGAGAAATTATTTTATGCAACGAGCGTTCGTGTAACAGAAGTTTTATCGTACCAGAAAGTGGAACGAATTTAAATTTTGATTTCTTGTTGCCTCGTTAGAGCCATACTCCTCCGAGGATCGATTCCTCGCCGACTCCGCGTCGACTGTAAACTTTCGTCGTCCCAGAAACGTCCGTCAGGATAATCGCGCTTTTGTTTGCTCGCGTGCGCGTCCCATCGATCACCGTTTTCCTGGATGTCGTATCCTTCGTTATTCTTTTTCTTCCTGCTGGTTTATCAACCGTACGTTATCGCCACTTCCAGACGAGCTCCAGGCGAGCTCCAGACGAGTTCCAGGCGAGCTCCAGACGAGTTCCAGACGAGTTCCAGACGTGACGGGTCGAATTATTATTAACCCTTAACGCTCGAACGGTGACTCCGAGGCACCGCCAAAAATTGCTGTACCATTATTCAAAATATGGTTTACATTATTAAAAAATATATCGGTATCTGATCAATTACTAAACTAAAGTATTTAGGTATTGTACGAGGTATTATACCAATTTCATATCCAAATAAAAATAAAATTTCAAAAATCGCAGGGAATGGAAATATTCTAGATCGGAAGAAATATTTAATTTTCCAGTTAAAATATCTTCGAGTGCAAAGGGTTAATAATTATGGGGCATTTGCGTATCATCGATCGGCCTGCTGCGAGCCCACGTTCGCGGAACGTTGCGCGAGTGTTTCTTTGTTAGACGTTACACTTGGAGGATCGCTTTTTACTGATAGAATCGGCGATCTGGAGTCCCTTGATCTACAGGGTGTCTCGTTTGAACCGATCCCTAAGAATATGGAAGTTTAATTATTAGCAGACTACGGATTTTATGCATCACTTGTTTTGTTGTGTCGAACTGTTTCGGAACGCTCAGCTAACATCAAAGTAGAATTATTATAGTAATCGGCCACCTGTTACGATTAGTCGTCGACACCGTTGCCAAACGATCTTATTCGCAGCGACCTCATCCTCTATACTCTATACTCTATACTCTATGCCAACAGAGTTTCATCATCGAATTGGCAACCGGGCCAGAGATTCCTCTTTGCGTAGACGATACCTGATACCTGTGTGAATTTTGAAAATCCTCATCGATCGATAGTTATCAGCGTGTCGAATCATCTGCTGTCAGCGATCGAGGTGGATCTCTTAATATTTTTTAATTTTTTGATTTTTTCATACTTATATTATATTTCGCACCGACTCCGACTGCTCGTCCACGTTATTATTGTTACTCCCGCCTGTCCAATTTTAGATAAACAATACCTATTATTAGAAGAATACAAAATTAGGCTGTCAGAATCCTCAACTCAATTTTTCAAAGATATTTCTGCATCGTAAAAAAATGTTCTAGGACTGGCACCGTTTGATCGAACTTTTTCAATGAAAACTGTGCGGAGAGAATTAAACCGATTTCCACGTCGCGTTAGCTGCTTTTAGACGAAGGTTTATTGCTCCATTAATTTTGCACAATAACGTATTTGTTAGAAACACAAAATCGCGAGCGAAACATAGTTGGGTTACCGATTTAGCTGTTGGTAAACATTTATAGATACATATGTTCGTGACCAAGTGAAATATTGGGCCAAGCATCTGTAATATGAAATTCTTGGTGCGCAAAACTGGACGAGCGTATTTTCTATCAAAATTATTGATTGTTCGGTGCAAGAGTTATATAATTTTAAGAACGATGCTAATTACGAGTAGAACTTGAGATTTTCTTGGAAGAAAACGGAACTGGAGCGACAGCAATCTCTTTTTAAGATATCGATTCGGTCCAGGGACGCCATGGGGTCGTCGTCGAATCTGTGGCGCCCCTCGGTCGCCATTTTCCCCGTCTTATTATCTCGATTTCCTTGTTATACCCACGTCCCACGTTTTCTCCGTCGTCGAAACGATAGCGCAGATTCTCGTAAAACATCCTCGGGTTACGCAGCATTATGGCTGTCTCCCCTAACCTACATAGTTACCTAGCGTGTTTGCGTCGCTTTACGAGCTATGCTCATTCCCCGTTCTCTTCCTACAGCGACTATTCACCCTATTTTCCGGGAATTTACTGGGTGCGAGACACTATTTCCCATCCTAATCCACATTTTCGTGCATGCCTCGTGCGAGACACTCGAGATATCGCGTATCGCGTTGCGTAGCAGATTTAATATTAGCAGCATCGATAACCCCTTTTTCCAGGGAAATTTAGCAATTTCAACGTAGACAAGGTCACGGAATCAGGCCAGCAGGTTCGATTAAGTAGCCGTATTAATAAATCAGCTGGGACAGGCTCGTTTTTGCGATCACGCGACCGTTGAAAGTCGATCGTGGCTCGTAGCGGTCAAGGGATGCGATAGCGTATTGGGGTCGGTTTAGTATTGCGGCGCTGTATTTCATTCGGAAAAATCATCGCCAGTTTCTATCGTACCTTGATCACGACTCGAACTGATTTATTTGACGAAAATATTTCCGGTATCGAGGGAAAAGGAGCGCCGTTTTATCGCTGCACCGCGATATAGGGTTGAAACGAAAGCTTCTTCCGTGTTCCAATGGCGTTTCTTCTCGCGAGAGACTTGTAATTGAGTTTGCTTTAATTTTAGTTCGATTAGGGTGTTCCGAGAAACTTGTAGTAACTGGGGGAGCTTGAAAAGTTGGGGAGTGTTTCGAAGTTTGCGCTAATTAACGAATATTTTTATTTTGTTGGAGACTGATCTTAGGAGTGGAAATATTTTTTCTGAGGAATCTGGTATTTTTCTTGCGATTGAAAAAACTTCAAAAATAATATACAAAATGTATACTTTGTAATTGTTTGTAATCTATGGCTGTTGCCAAGACAAACATAAGACAGTACCTCGCTGACTGTAAACCGAGCGACACGCGGATTTAATAAACAACTTTTCTAAAAAGCTCTACAATTTGTTGTATCTTGTTTGTTGCAGGTCCACGCGAAACACGAGGAGAAGACAGAGAGCAAATCGGTGTACCGGGAGTACAACCGCGAGTTTCTGCTGCCGAAGGGAACCAACCCCGAGAGCATCAAGTCCTCGTTGAGCAAGGATGGCGTCCTGACCGTGGAAGCTCCTCTTCCAGCGATCGGCTCCGGCGAAAAATTAATCCCCATCGCGCAGCAGTAAAAACCACCATTGAAAACTGTCGCGAACGCGCAAGAACGAACCCCCCTGATTGTGAGATTCCATCATCCGATGCGCGTCCGTGATATCAGATCGCTGCTTCCTGTCCTGTTCCTCGTGAAAAATCCTCTTCGAAGTAAGTCCCGACAACTCCTCTCTAACCTTCTATTCTGTAATATCCAATTTGTCTCTCTTGATCTTCGTTCAAGCCACCGTGATCTTTCATTTCCCACGATAAACAATCGTTTAAAAATCTCCTCACGATTTTGGCTCCTTGTCCGACAAAGGAAAACGCGTTCGAACGAAAAAGTATGATTTCTCGCAAGGTTTTTTTGTCGAGATCAAACTGTACGATCTTAAAGATCCTCTTCGAGGACACAGGGAAACGACAGAAAACCATTTTGTACTTTTTAAAGATCAACGATCGTCGACCGGTCTTTTTTTTACAGAGATTTTAACGGATCAAGCTTTAGAGAAGAGCGTGGGAACGTTCGTTCGAATCGCCTAGTTTTGTACGATGAATTCGAGAATAAGTGTTTGATACGCAGCTCCTTCTTCGATGGTTATTCAAGCGTTTATGTTAGGCGACTTAGTTTATTCGATCAATTGAGAACGAAGTACAGAGACTGTCTCTGATTAGAGGTATCAGAAAACGTTTTTACTTTCAGTTGTTCACTGTGTGGACAGTGGACACGGATAGAAATTGATACATTTCAACAATTTAGTACTTTAGTTTTGTTTATTAAGTAGTAATACTTAAAGGATTTTAATGATTGTGCTTGTATGCAAAAAAATTAATATTGGTCGATTAAATGTAATCTTTACAAAAGTCGCCTAACTTAGCCGTTCTAGGGGATCGAATGGCGGAACAGAGCAAGACCAGTCGGTTTCTCGACGTAAAATCAAAAAAGTGAACGAACGATATCACGATCGTTTAGGCGCGACAGCCTCAGAGTATAATTATAGGAGAATGTTTGATAAATTATTCTTGATTTTTTGGTACGAGCAGCTTTTTTGACGCCTTGATATTATACTTCCTTTTTAGAAGTAACCGAAAACTTTTTCAGAAACACGCATTGCCTTTGAAAGTCGAACAAAATGAAACAAAGTAAAACGAGAACTATTAATAATTAACTCTATATCTTTGGATGTTGTTTCGTGGGGGAAACACGAGCAGAAACAAACAAACAAACAATTCAAATATTACTGTCGTGTGCAATCGAACGCGAACTGAAGAGAGATCTTCCGTAAACGATAACTTATGTATGTGTTAGTTTTAGGTACTACGTTAAAAGACTATAACACGAGAATGCCTAGAGTATGTAAGCATTGCTATGATGATGATGAGAATGAGGATGACGATGATTACTATTATTATTTATGAATATTTTACTATTGTCGAGATACGTACAATGTTTAAAAGGTAATGCGGACAATGTGGAAGTTTAAATAAAAATAAACCTTCAAGGTGTTACATGCTTTTTTAAAATTCAATCATTCCGTCCACTTATGGCTTCCAAAACCTTTTTTAGGTTTCCAGCTTTCAGCGTGGAAAACGCTGATGAACTTACCAAAGAAAAAAAGAAAATAAAAAATATCATATTTTTTTTTCACGGATTATCACAGTTTATTGATTCATTATTGTAATCGTTTATTAACAAAATATTCTATCTTCTTATGTATATGTACATATTGTGTATAGATGGGTCGCGCGAACCCGGTTACACTGTTTAAAACATGATCGCGTTAACGCTTCGTGGAATTTGCAACAGACCGGAAATTGACGAAACGAAATGGGATCGCCAACGGACCGCAAAATGTCGAAGATATTTATACAACAAACAACGAACCTTAACGATCAGCATACGAGCGGGAATTTTATTTAACAATTGAACGCAATTGCGCTCGAAAGAGAGAGAGAGAGAGAGAGAACCAAGTTCCTGCAAATTCAAAAATAATCTTCAGCCAAATCCGTTCACTTCGATTTACGATTGTTTTCGAGTATAAAAAATATACGATGATTAACACGCAATATTCAATTTAAAAGCAATTATTTATATACAGAGAAGAATCTCAGAAACTCGTTTTGTTCGCTTCGATCGTTCTTGCAACTTACAGTCAACGACAAAAGTCTGAATATATTTAACAGACATCGGACAATTAAAAAACAACTACGATTCTACACATTTGACGAACAAGTTCATAAAATGTATAAAATGTTGTTTGTCAATTGTCTAAGGTGGATCAGCGTTTACAAAATACTCGAAAGCGTTGCCCATCCGTGTCAAATTTCAAAATAGCACACCGACTTTTGCGACCGACCGTCCTAATTGCCCTAACGTCGCAATTAGAATTACAACGTAAATACAAACGACGTGTTTAACGCTTAAACTACTCGTTTACTGATTTGGTATAATATCATACTGACTGGATATCATTGTGTCAAAAGGCGATAAAAAGCATCGACGCGATCGACCGTTAATAAATACGATATAAAACAGGCTTCGAGGTTTCGAGACTGACACTCGCCGATTCGCAGAGGACCTTCAAAATGTGAAACCCCTCTCCCCGTGCGTTCGATCCGTTTTGTGTAATGGTTCCGAGGTAATATCGTTTTGCTCGTATTTTACAGGTTACGTCGCCTTAGTAGAACTCCAAAGGTCCATTAAACTTCGGCTCTCCTCCTTCCCACAAATTGTTTATAAAGATTCGTATCAAAGTTTATTGTTGCGCGGAAAGTCTATTGCCTCCAGAGAATAAAATTAACGGTCCCGTACTTCTGTGGATCTGTTTTGGTTCTTTGTTCTCCGATCATGGAGAACAAGTTACTTTTCAGATGTTCATAAGCTCGATGCGAATCTGAAGCCATTTTTCGTTGTGATACTCGTTGGCGTTGAGAAAGTTAAAATACGACTACCGTAAGCATTTTATCATCCTTATAAAAGTTCATGCTTCGATCGTTCGAATATTCACATTGTTAGAAAATATACCATTATACTTGGAAGAGCCTTCCACAGTTAAATCTAAAAAAACGACTTCAGAATGTAATTGTAAAAAATCGAGGATGAGCAAAATGCTTTCCAGATTCGCCTCCAGCAGAAAAATCTATCCTCCCGTTGTTTAGCAGAATTGTTTAACGTCCAACAGCTGTCGTTTCAGTCGTTAATCACTGTGGCTTCCGCACTCGCGTGGCTCCGGGCTCCGGCGGCATTTGCTCCAAAGCGTTGCCCCAGGGGGCACAGAGCTTCTGTTGTCCTCTCTGTTCTATATTCCCGGTATCTCCGCAGAGAAAAGTGGCGCGTCGGACGCTGTGAACGTTGGCGATTTTCCCTCTCTGGCAATGCGAAGGGCTTGGTGAACGGACACGGTGTCCAGCTCCTTTTGATTAGGTTTCTCGTTATCCAAACAGATATCAGCTGCTCTTTTACCGAAGGGCTCTAAGACCTTCACTCTATAATCGACGATAGTGGACACAGGATTACCGGTGAGCCTCAAATTCTCCAAACATGGCAGGTGTCCTATATTCTTCACCTCTTCGATCTTTTCTATCCGATTGCAGCTGACATCCAAACCCTCCAACGAATACAACTTCGAGAAGCTTGATAACGACGTCAGCTTGTTTTGCGACAAGTCAATGTACACGATGTAACCGAGCTTCGTGTGCAGGTTATCCGGCAACATCGTGAAATTGTTTGACGCCAGGTACAGGTGCGAGAGTCTCGGTAGCAAGGTCACATTCGAAATCTCCGATAGAAGGTTGTTGTTCAAGGTCAGACATTCTATGTGAGGCAGCAACTTGATCGCCTCGTCTATCACCTCGATTCGGTTTTCGCTCAGGTCTAGGTGGGTCACCTTTAACCAGACGTGGGAGTCGTTCGCGTTCTCGATGCCCTTGTGCACTTCTTCGCACATGGCGAACTCGACGATGTTCTTCAGCTTCGTGTGGTTTACCGTTAGTCTGACGACGGTGTCCCTGAGACTGCCCATGTTGTAGATCTTCTCCACAGGGTATCGATCGATCGTTAGGTCCTCTATGTTCTTGAAGGTAGAGAGTTCTATCGAGAGCATCGACGTGTCGATGTTGCTGACTCTGTGAGGCTCCGAGCTGCATTCGATTACAAGGCCAGTTAAGTGGGAATTAAAGTCTAGGACGTGGCTGAAATCGTACTTCTTGTCTACGACCTCCAGCGTTGGACAGGGGTGCTTCAATCTCTCGCTGATCGCGTACAACTGGAAACAGGTGATTTCGTTAGGCTTGTAATCGAGAAAAGCTTTGAGATTTCGTCGAACTTACCTGTAGAGGATTAAATTTATAGGTCTTGGACTTCCGCAGGATACTCTCGCCCTCCGTGAAGAACTCCAAAGCCATGCTCTGTAGTAAGAAAAATATATCGTAGACGTGTAGATCTAGAAACACAGCCAATTCTCTGGGCATCGCTTTCTTTAGGTAGCGGTAGACCGCAACAAGGTAGACCTCCAGGCTGGTTCTTCGTTTCTCCACGAAGGCTTCGCACTTGTTGCCTATCAGCTTCTTAGGTGGCAATATGTCCTTCTCGACGCAGTGCTCCGTGACCAGCTTTTCGTGTAGCTCGGCGAAATCGTTGTATCTGTAACGGATAAAGTAAAGAAATAGAAGTAGAGAAATATAAAAAGTGAAAGATTTAAGCGATTCAAGAATGTTGAAACGTTGTTTTTGTTGTAATAAAGTTGTTAAGAGATGAAATCAATTTGTACGTTATTCCTGCTTCCTTCGATCGAAGCAAAACATTTTTATTTTGCGTAAAGATCCACGGTCTACGAGTACATCGATGTCGCAACAGCTTAGGAGTCCTCGAAGAGCTTTGTACCAAAGTACCGTCCGAACGGTAGCTTCAGGAATTGCCTGAGGAACCGCCAAGGAACTCGACGCAAGTCAATGTACCAACGGAGCGAGTGTTCTTGAAAAAATCTGAAGTGATCGTAATATATCTTCGAGGACAATAAGATATGCATAATATGTACATAGACCATTGTGTATTTGCGACACAATGGCTACTCACCTGTGTCTCACAGTCCATTTGATCGAAGCGATCCCAACCTCGATGCAATAATAGGTGACACCGTCGACGGTGTCAGTCGACGGTATTTTGATCCGAACGTCGTCCTGGTTCAACAGAAGACACGCCATCCTGCGGAGGAGTGGTCTGGGTGATCGTGTCAGGCTTGGACGTGGCAATAGTTGTCACTGTTTTTCGATCGGGCCGAGAGGTTATCCTGGATCGCAGACAGGAGAGGCTGGCTGACAATATCGGCTGTTTTGCATCAGAGAGAGGGACGAGCGTTATCCGTACGGTGCATCGTACTCTGTTGTTTCTACGGACGCGCCTTTTTCCCGGATCCTTCTCTCGCTACGTAGCGCAATTTCATCGGAGCGTACATCTTTGACAGCGACACAGCGACTCGCGATATACGAACCCGAATACGTACGGTGACATTATCTGCGCAACGATCTGCTTTATCGGTCGAGCGATGGCGCGTCAGATTTGAATTTTGCGTTGACCTCGGACCAGGAAACACAAAGTAGACGAAAATTCTTATGAATTTCTGATTACATTATTTAAGGAGAGACTTGTTTTTCCAGAATTGCAAGGTAACGGGATATGCCTTCTCCTTTTCAGGGTTTTCGGTAGTGAAAAGCGCTAGATAAAAGATCAATTTAGGCCGCAATCGCCCTCAAATTTTCTATTTTTATTAAATTACGCTGCCGAATAATGTAAATTACGCCTCGTACGACTTTTGAGGGGGACCGCAGCCTCGATTGATCTTTTATCTAACGCTTTTCACTACTGAGAAGCCTCGTCTTCGCATTATCGAGAAACGAGAAGGCGCATCCCGCACCCTTGCAATCCTGGAAACGAGTCTACCCCCTTAAGAGAATAGATCAATTTTTGTGCGATTCCCTTTCTTTCTTGTCAGCTCAAAAACGTTGGTTACCATTTTTAAAAAAATCGATACACGAAAGCGAATAAAGTTGTTTGCATATCGCGCACCCTCCGATACCATATAACTTTGATCTGTAACATTTTCCTCTATACATGTCCAAGAGATACAGCCTGTTCCAATTGCGCTGGTCACCCTGTATAAAACCCCTTCTGAAACGATCTGAACAAGGAAATCGATAAAGCAGGACGCTTTTATTTTCCCAACATTTACGCAACACCCTGGAACAAGGATTCAGGTGAATAGAAGCAGGTGCGGTGCAGCTCAATGAGTCCCTAGTTCGAATCGTCCCTGTACAACAGGTAGCCTGCATTGTTCTTGAACGGTGGAAGATCCATCGCATCGGTCCGGCAGTGGCGTAGATCGGTGAACGAGCTGATGTTGCACACAGAATTTTTTTTACTGTCTCGCAAGCAAAGAATGTATACGAAAAAGCTGTGTCGAGGAGGAGGAAGAGGAGGAGGAGGAGGAGGAGGAGGAGGAGGAGGAGAAGGAGGAATCGCCTATCGTCCGCGGGTATTCGCGAACTCCAGCTGACGCAGCCATTAACGCTTTTATTCGGTCGTTTTGTGGATACTCTCGAGGATCCTCGCCTTGGGCATTATCCGAACACAAAAGGTACGCGAGGGGCGCTTAACGGGAAATGAAAGTATCCGCACAATGCTCTTTCTGTGTTTCCCTTTGATACGGTTCAATGGTTAATAACTCCGTTTCGGTGAAAACGCGCCCGCAAAGCGAACCGGTCGCACGACCGCACGCTCGCACCGGTTTCGTTTTCTGTGCACGATTTTATTTTTAACTTTTGTCAAACATCAAGCACTGGCAAGGATTTCTTCGCACGGACAACATGGTACGGTAATGCCTCGACATATAGGACAATTTACTCGGATCGAGATATTATTACTATTACGCGCAAACGCTATTCCTTGAACTCTTGTCGAACGTAGACAATGTAAATTTGCTGACGAAACGTTGTAATTTGACTCTGGCTTATGACTATGACAAATTATTATTACATCATACAAGAAACATTGTAATATGAATATTTGACACAACTGTCTAAAGTTATCGAGCGACTGCAGCTTCGTTTTACAACTATTCGATTTTGTGTAATCTAATGCATAACGCGACGCGACGCGACGCGACGCAACGAGACTGAAATCGTCTGATAGCGGGGAGCCTGGACATGGTCGGTCAGGATCGGGCCGGATCGTGGCGCTGGCGTTTACGCCACTGCAAATCGGTGGATGCTGCGTCAGGAGCAGCAATGGCGGCACTGGCTTACCTGGCGAGTATACCTACCTATCCTCTCTCCCCTCCTGTTCTCACTGTGGTCACGTTCCTCAGGGCAACCCGACGAACCTGTTGCCCGTTCTCATCCAGTGTCGTGTCGCTTTCACGGCGGTCGTGCGCGATTCATCGCCGCTCTTGTTCCTCTTCGACGTTCTTCCACGGATAATCGATCGCTACGGATCATCGAAATCCTTCGGATTATTCATCGCTCTTACATCAGCCTCGGCAATTCAACGTAAAACAACTCCTGTACGCGTAACCATCGAGAAACATCAAGGGTCCTCGAAGAGCTTCATCGAAAATCGTTATCGGTGGTGGTATTTATCGGTGTTGGATCTCTCGGCTGCCAGCTCCTAAAAGACGTAAGAGCAACTTCGATGGATCGGTAGTCTTCGGTGATCCTCGAAAATGACCTCGGCAACTACAGACCAGTCCCGTAGACACGATGGGACCGCCTTGTTCGACCGCGTACGTGGAGATCTCGATGATCGTGTCGCAATTCCGACTCCGATCGAGGAGATCGGCGTCCCTCGACCGACGCTGGCATGCTAGATCCATCTCCCGAACCTCGTTTCAATTATTCGAACCTCCTCGATCGAATTCCTCAAACTCCGTTCGGACCTGCGAGAATCTCTAGAAACTGCTCTAGCGCTCTGAGAACGATTTCCGAGCTTGACACCGATCTTTCTCTTTGGGGAACGAAAAGGAGCCGCTATCCGTTGAACTCTGAGGATTCCGATGGTGCCAACGCATCCGTGGGAAACCGTGGGAAACCGTGGGAAAATTTATTCCAGTGATCTCGTCGATTTTCTGCTCGATCTACGGTATCAATGGATTCCAGAGAGTGTAGCCGACGTTGAGATGGTTGGTTGATGTCTGTGTGTACACCTGGGAGTTTGGGATTGCTGCTGGGAAAGGGAACTCGCGATTTCTCGGGTTTTGCGGTGACGCGAACGACGGACGTCTCGACGAGGCCGTGGACGAGAGAGAGAAAGAGAGAGAGAGAGAGAGAGAGAGAGAGAGAGAGAGAGAGAGAGAAAAAAAGGAATCGTTCCTATAAGAGCGAAACGCTCTCTCAGGAGAGAAGCGGGTTCTCTTCGGGTTGGTTGGTTTGTGTTCGTGGGTGTTTTGCTGTGTGCCAGTGTGTTCCGCGCGAGGTGCAGTGAAGTTAAATCCAGTGAGTCGTGTGTACCGTTTCTGGACGTCCATTACGGCTCGCTTCGGCTTACAGCGATCTTCGGCTACGGTGAGCTTCTTCTTTGCAAGATCCTTTGTTCGCAAAATTAATAAAGAATGAATTTACATTATTCTTTGTTCGGTGTAAGTTTTGTTTTAGCAAGCCGTTTTAATTTGCGTACTTCTATGGTTTTACAACGAACGATCGGAATTGCGTGGTGTTCGGACTCGTTTTAACCAGGAAAATGTCGCAAATACGATGGTACAACTTGCGTGCAAAAATAGTTAAAGATAGAATACTTCAGGCAACGGATTAAGAATTCTTACAATTTTGATTGATGAAAAATCGAAGAACATCGACGAATCGGAAAAACTAATTCCGCTTTCATGAACGAACGAAGGAACGCGGAGGCCGCCGGCCGCCGCGCCGGCCGCCGCGATCGACGGTGGAAGGAACGCGTGACAAAATGTCTCGGGATACTCGGGTATTTGGTAAAGCGCGCGACAACACGGCCTCGTGACTCATAACCTCGAAGCGAACTGCACGGGCAGGTAGGAGGCATTTGAATGGTGGGCGGCCTCTCGAATTCTTGTCGTGTCGTTAGCACTCGGCCGGGAACGCTCGGGCTCGTTGGGGAAACGATCGTTCAACCGTCGATTAAATAAAGAAGCAAAGCCGTCTTTTTGCTCCGAGCCTTTTCGCTACGCCATTGTTCAACGCGTTTTCGGTGACTTTTACGGCTGGCCGGCTTCACGACCAGGTAACGAAGGAATTAGTTGGCTCTCAAATCTGTACCGGGTGTCCCGCAACAACCGGAACATTGTATAATTATAAGAAAGCACAGAAATATGATTGCGTCCGAATATGAATTGACTGTATATCGAGCGAAGTATTCTTAAATACTTTACGGTTGGCACCGTAAAGATGTCCAACCCTGCAATTAACGAACATTACAGGAAATCTAATCGGAGAACAATTTGTCGCAGAGCAAAGTCTTCGATTACGTGCACACGCAGCAGAAACTGGCGGGAGGAGATAAACGAAGAGCGGAGAACGCGAAGAAGCTGAAACCGCAACCAGAGGTGAGTGTCCGCTCTCTTCTCCTTGGAATGTTGCGTTTGCTCCTCGCGTTCCTACCGAATCATCCACTTCATCGATACTCTTTCAGGGGTCCACGTTTCTCCAAGAGAACTCGTTTATTCCTTATGATTTTTACCCACCCGCCTCGTCGTGTCGACTCATTGTCAGAATCACATACAAATTGAGGCTGCATCGAAAATCGTGTTTCGAATTACATTCGTACATATTCGCAACCTCGTGCGCAAAGCGCGATCATTTCGCATGAAACAACTCCCGTTGAGGAAGAAAAGACCACCATCTCGGTCCTCGATCTTTCTCCTGTTCATATAAATCGTCGACCAACTCGTGGGAAACTCATCAGATTTTTCGAATGTAATCGCTTTTTACCGGAGCAAGTGGGTCGACGTGGGTTTGTTCGAGGAACAACAGCAGATAGAAAGGTGATGATAGAGTGGAACACTGGGTCAGCCTACGAGCAATCGGTCGCGCTCATGTCGGAGAGTTTGTTTCGTCCCTTGTGAAACAGGAACAGTGGATTAGGTCAACTTGTGGTCTAATCTCGTCCGAAACAGCAGAAAGAGTAAAACAATAAAAAGATACCGATGTCGTTGAAATCATTTTAAAATTGTTGAAATTGTAGAAATATTAATTTTGGCCGGCATTGGAATACCTAATCCCAGAGAATCGAAGATCGCCAAGCCCCCGGTAAACTCAGTTTAATTAGTGTTAACTGGACCGTGACGAACGTCTGTCGCATTCTTTCAGCATGATAGTCACCCCCGCATCGATAACGCATATCGCGATCGCTTTTCTTCGGCAAGCGTTGCGATTCGAATTAGAACAGCGCGCAACGCTATAGGAATTCTACACGGAATGCGATAATGCGTTCGATACGAAGAAACAATATAGATTTAGCGTGGCTTGCAGCGAATCGGGAACAATGTCACGCGTTGCATCGTGATCAGGATGCACGATGCACTGCGGGAAACCGTTGTACACAGGCGAAAATCTTGTTGCAGGGTTGTTTAAGTATTTAGAACCCGTGTCGCCGGGATTCGAATTCGATGTTGCTCTCTGGGAGCCCTTGGACTCGAGGCTAAACACTCGCGAAATTATTTATTAGCTGCTGATTCGTCGCGTACAGTCCGTTTCGTTGCAAGCATACTTTTTCTCGATACCGTACAGAGAACATTTTTATTGTTACAAATTCGCAATCTAATTGTAATTAATTTTATTCGGTGAAGCGCGACGGAATCTCGGTTATACGCACGGACGAAAATGAGAAATTATCGAACGATGACCAGTTTGCGTGGGATTAATTTTTGAAAATGAACGAACTTGAGTTCGTTCTCGGTGCTTCATCTCCCTGCCATAACTTTCGTATCTCGAATTGAACGCGTTTGTTGGCTCGCTCGCTCATTTGCGGCCAGACGGCTCGCCATCCCGTTTCACTTTGATGTTGTGACCGTGCCGCATTCCACTTCTCTTCATTTTCTCTCTCTCTCTCTCTCTCTCTCTCTCTCTCTCTCTCTCTCTCTTTCTTTGTCGATTGTTGGCGGGGCCCGTTTGCACGCTTTCTTGTCGAGTTCGGTTTCCGAACTCATCTGTCGCTACAGCGATTCATGCTAGCGCGCGAAATTCTAATGTGGATTGTATTGGATGATAATTTGTTAATTTCTAAATAATTGAAAAATCAACGATTTTCTGATGAATTTGTGATGCTCCTTTAATTTCGCGCATCGATGTATATTAGAAAAAGATTCGAGAAAATTCTGTCGTTTTCGGAACGTGTCTGTCCCTAATCTACAGCGAACGGTTCATTCTCCGAAGAACCAAATCGCGCCTAGACCGGAAGAATCGTGAGTCAGGACTCGTCGCTTCTTTCGCCGCGCCGCGCCGTCGAGAGGACGGAAGAAACAGAGCCGATAATTAAATTCGCTGGCTGTGCTTTTTCTAGGAAGCCGTATCGACCGCGGGTTGCGAATACGAAATGAACGTTGCACGTTCGCGAATTAATTCCCCGGAGTGCAGCGAGTCCCGTTGCACGTTCGCGACTGGTTCCTATTTCTACCAGCTTTATGGAATGCAACTGCCCTCTTCTAGCACCATCCTTGCATTCGGCTGGCCTCTAATCGTCTATTTGGTTTCCTTTGGAAAACTGCAGAGCTAAATTTTTCTCTCGATTGAAAACTATGTCCGCGCTTCTATCGATCCAGTGTTTCAACAAGTTTCATAGTTAACGAATAGGTCATGGGAACCCGCGAATTCAAGTTCGGAGTATCCTCTTTGCGACCACCTCTCCAAAATCGCTGTACGATTTTTCGTTGCGAAAATATTAGAGAAAAAATCGTTCGACTCTACTAGCCGATCGGATTGGCCTGCAGCGCATGCAACGGAGTGCACCGATGCAAACCGCACCTCTAGAGCCCTCGACGCTCTTATCTCCACTTATCCCAGAATCTCGTTGATGCTCTAGAGCCGAGAGATCTCGTCGCGTGCTATAACGCGTACTACAACGAACTCTGTTTCCCTCTCGCAACGAAGGTGAACGCAACGCAGCAGCGCTGCAAACTGCACAACTGCAAAGATATGCGCGCACAAGCGTAAGTAGAATGAATGCAGGCAACAGCAGCAACGGTGGAGAAAGCGAACGAGTGTAATGGACGTTTCGCCGAGAGAAGGCGGCCACTCGGGAAAATTCGCCGGGCGACCATAACACAGAATAAAATTGTACCTTTATCCTAGACGTCCTGCCTTCTTCTTCAAGATCCTGGCCATTCGCAGGTTCTTGCCTCCGCTCGTATTTTGATCTTGCGTCGATGCGCAAAATTTCCGGGAACGTTTTACGCGGTATCTTACGTAAATGTTAATCCGAGATGACGCATAGACATTTTCAAAGATTCAAACAACAAACGTTACGATACTAGAGGATTTCTTAAGTTCAAAGGATTTTCAGAAACGATCCAGAACAGATCGAGCGACCCACTTTGCTTGAGAACGGCGATCGATCGATTCTGTTGGAGAAAAAGTGGGTTGCATTATTTAGGATCCGCAACTCTATTTCAATTTTCATTTAGCATCGCTGCCGGAAAGTCCACCGTTCTCCGCAGAGCTCGGATTCAATCTAACCTAAACCAATATGGCTTATGGTATCCGACTGTGCGGTTTAACTCCCATCTCCGGCGGCGCGGCGTGCGGCACGGTCTTGGAACGGTTTCAATCCGCGATCCTTTGAATCCCAGGAAATCCGTGATCCCTGGCCAACAAGTCGCGAAAAAATCGGCGAACGTTATCGCCGGGCCGAATCGGACCGCCGACGTTTTTTTCTAGATCAACCGAGGACAAGATTGCCAACTTTCCACCATCCGATCGAGAATTTGCTCTTTGCGGCGATATTTCAGGACGTTCATACGGAAACGGAAACGGAAACATGTACAGCGTGGTCGAAGGAGAATACTGTACACTGTACACGTTGGAAAACAGCTTTGTTTTTCTACTTATCGTTTTATAAAAAATTGTACAAATATTATGTAATTGTATCTTCGGTAAATCAGTTGTAACTAAATTAGCATCTATCTGTACCGAAGGACGCGGGATCCTCTAATAAAAAGAAAATGCAAGACAGCAGAATTGCTTCTCGTAAAGAAAATTCGTGGAGTTCGATTATCGATTCGGGCACAATTGGAATTGGAACTCCTTATTTTCCACAGACGAGGACACACTTTCTTCGATCATACATCTAAAGAAAATAATTTCGCCGGCAAGAATTTCAGGCAGAATCTAAAAAATGCAAATCCACGTGTGGACCATTCTCGTTTGGACCGAAGAAAGTTTCAACTATCACGAAATACCCAACTAAAAATGATTTCGACTGCAAAAATATCCAAGGAAAATCTGAAAAATGCAAACTCGCGTGCAGTTCTTTCGCGTTTCGAGCGAATAAAGTTGCCGGCGCGGCGTCACGACCATAGTGCTTCAACTGCTCTTAAATTATTAACCGGGGCAAACACCGTAGCTAGGAACATTCGGAGCCCCTAGGAAAATTGGGAAACCATTTAGCTAAGGAGTTACAAGCTGACTGGCGGGTCACGTTCGCTCGGGACTCGAGACTCGGGACTCGGGACTCGGGACTCCGGAGTCGAGAGAGTAAGGGAAGAGGGAAAAAGCAGTCTCGTTTTCGCGGGTTACAGCTTTCGTCGGGTACTTTGAACCGTCTCTCTTTCTCTCGCTTGGTATAGGTATAGGTAGTTTCCCGTGCAGTTAAATTGCACCGGGCTCGGAAGAACCGGGGACGAGAAAAAACGAGCCCCGAAAGAAGAAACGGCTTGTCGCAGGAAGTCCGACCCTATCGGAAGCCGTATTACAACCGCGGAGAGGTCTTCCCTTCACCGCAGCTTACATTAAGACTTTGTCTCCCCACTCTATCGTTTCCCTTCTACGACGCTGTTTATGTCACGTGGCGCGTTCCGCAACGTCACGTGACCAATCCGGTACCGGCAGAGAGAGAGAGGGTAACTTTTTTCCCCTCGATTCGCGTCAATTCCCCTGATCCGGCGACTCTGCCGCTTACGGCAAACTGACTTTGCCTTATTCCTTATCCTTTCCTCCGCGTCTTCCAGTAAGCTCCTCTTTCTCCCTCGGACGGGAGAAGAAGCATTTTTCGGTGAAGCCGCACCGTGTCGCCACGAATCTTCGCCTTCATCCTTCTTTTATTGATTTTTAAACTCCGTTCAAACGTTTCTCCCTGCGAATAATAATAACGACGTAAATCGAGGTGGTAATATCCGGCGAACCATTCCTGCATAAAATCGCAGTATCTTGTAGAGTTGAAATTATGTTAAAATATGCAGAACGTCGTTGTCAACGGAACAGCAACCGCATCGGAGAGTATCTTTCGTTCTGTAACGAGGGATCCGATTACTTTCGTTCGGTAACGAGCGGACTTTCATTCGCAACGACTCGAAGCCTAAAAACCATATCCGGATCGACCATGAGCGCGAGACCACGAGATTCCGACGAGCATCTGTGCGTTCAACATCCATGCCGAATCAAACCCTTAGATGCGACGTTGCGACAAAGATATTAATTCGCTGACTCTGCGCAGTGACCAATTGGCACAGGAAAAGAACCGTAATTTGTAGAAAAGTGCATAATTCCCTGGCGCATCCGTTTCAGACAGAGGGAACGGGGCGCGGCGTCTTGTCGATGAGAACAGATAGAAAGCCAATCGAAAATCGGTTGAACCGCGGCGCGGTCGCGATGATACATCGGCGGCAATATCCACCTGTTTCGCATGAAATACGAAAGCCGCGCTGTCGCTGCATCCCTGTAGATGTTCGATATTGCCAGCCGAGGCTGTGAGTTACGAGATCGTTGCCATTTTGAACGGCCCTCATTGAATATACGGACACGAGACCGTATTTGTTCGATCGCTTGGCTGCTCGCTTTTCCGCTCTGGCTTCCCTCGTCGATACCTAATTCCGGTCTTGACTCATCCTTGATCAATTTCATCCTTTCTCGGAGCGACAGCTTTAAATAGAACTCGCCGATAAATTCGATCGGATCGTGATCGAAAATACGAGACTGGAACTGATTTTATTACATTAAAACAGTTCATCTATCTATCAATCGGGTTTCGGGAGCTTTATTAAGCGTCGGGAGAGCTTCATTGTACACCGCAAAGCGGATAACGACACGATGGTAATTTTGGACCTGATTTCACCACGCTCCTTCTGCGTCGCTCTCGAAAATCACGCCGAGGAGCCCGCAGGCTGCCTCGCCGCCTCACCGCCTCACCGCCTCACCGTCTCACTGCCTCACTGCCGCCGCGCCGCACTGCACCGCTCCGATACCCCGAAAACTAATTTTAACGGCCTTTGATCCATCGATCGCGTCTATCGATCGAACATCGAGTCTGGGACATCACATGCAACTCGTTCAAGTCATCGAAGGATGGAAGACTGATGCGGAACATTTTTATTTTTTATGAAACAAAATTCTTTAAATTTCATAAAACACGTTAAATTATAGGGTCTACTTTGGAAGAAAATAGAAACGAAATTGGAAGACGCAAGGTGTACAGAGACAGAAATCAAATCAAGGGATTAACCTGCGGATGTTTACGCAATTATGCGAAGTTCTACCAGTTCATTCATGCCTCCTGCACATTTCCAAAGACATCGCACGCAAAGCATAGTCCTCGAAGAGGAGAGGCAAAAGAAGCTCAGGCTCGCGTCCGGTTGTTGATCCGGCCGTGCCGCGTCTGGAGTGCACAGAAACGCACTCGTCGAGTGTGCCGATGAACGTTCTTGCGCTCGTATACGCTCGGATGCGATCCGCATGTGTCTCGGGCATTGGCGTAGCAGCCTGTCATAACCGCACATGCGAATATCTTCTCTGCGTTCCTCGAGCTTTCGCGAGCGACGAGCCCCGAATAGATCACAATTCGCAAGTGCATTCGCTCTGCGTCTCGATCGTTGATGCGGTTATCGAAAATGCTAAAACATGAAATTCGATCGAATTTGGTAGAATTTTTATTTATTCTGAATCTACGCAGGCTGTTCTATCGATTTAAGTTGACGCACACCATAGATTTTTCTGAATTCCACAAATTCATAGCCGCTACAACTTGCAGAAAGATCCCGAGTCCGGCGATGAGCAGAACCTCGTAATTGTAAACATCGTTAGCAAGGCCCTGTGCATCGAGTTCTCCAACCGGAAACGAAGAGAGTTGCGGCAGGCAGCGCTCACCTGTAATTTGAGTGCTCGGCCGCGGAATTTTTCGACTGTTGGCATTCGTGTTTGATCCTCGTCTTGTGCCCGTGTGCCTAAGACGTCAAGAAGAACCGGACTCGCTTCTTCGAGATCGAGAACGCTCTTTTTCCTACCCGAGGTTCTGCCTAATGCGCAAACAAGTTGCTCTCGCAGCCTTCTGGGAAACGCTCCGGTTGAAGAAGCGTCGACCATCCCGCGAAATTATCTCGTTTAGGAGCGAGCTACGAACGTTCCTGTTGCTTTTCGAGGAAGAAACGCCGCGACGATGGGAGCGCCCATTGATCTTGTTCGCTGCGAATCGCGTTGAAACGAGACGGGAGAAGTCCGTTCTGCGACAATTAACGTAGAAACTTGTATAATCCATAAAGTATACAGATAAAGAAGTTAAAAATTCCGACCTTTGTTTTTTTCGAAATTTCGAGGAGTAGCAATTTCTGAAGAAATCTCAAGTCGTTCAATTTGGAGAAAGTTATTATTATTAGTTTTCAAAGGGTATCCGCAACAATTGAATCTTGTTTTCGGAGTGTAAGTCTCGAAACGTCTTCGGCAGACGGATTCGCGGACACGTGCGTGTCTCTCCACTTCTCTTCTGTTCTGTTCTTCTCTCTCTCTTTCTCTCTCTCTCTCTCTCTCTCTCTCTCTCTCTCTCTCTCTCTCTTCTCTTCGCATTTATTCGCCGGCTGGTTGATTCCAAGCGCGAAGTCCTGGCCGGTTAGTACCGTTCCAAACAGCCGTCGTGAAAGAACTCGATGACCCGCCAATGCGTGCGCTCTCTAATCGGAATTCGTTTCGCGGAAAACAGTCCCGATTTTACGCGGTGGTGAACGCTCAGAAAATTTCGCGCTCCCGCAAATTCGGTGATCCGTGGGACGCTCGTTGTCCGGTTCTATAAGCGTTTGGGACGCAACGTTTGCGACACGTTCGTGCTGGATCTACGACAGAAGCTGCAACAGCGAGGACGAAATCAGCAAATAAATAGGATCTTTGTGCAAAACAAATCCTCGACTTGCAACGAATTTAATAAGTAGACTGCGGGTTTTATGCATTTTGTGAGAAAAATTTAAGGCGAGATACGAAACCGTGGAGACATTAACAGTAGGTTTACGGTGCATTAAAAATTATTCTGAACAATTTAAGAACAGCAGGTTGACGATCTTCAATTCTTTTAGTGTTTCCAAACGCGCAAAATCCGTCTATTAACACTTTATCTACCGAAAGCCTATGAATAGGATTTTTAATAAATGTGCTGCACCAAAAGAAATCATAGAAATTTTCTTTTACATGTTACAATCTTAAATGACAGCATTGGATGACGCTATCGAGGGTGACTTGTTAGTTCACAATGAAAATTGCTGTCGCTGTTGAAGGTTCCATTAAAAGGTGTTTCCAGTTTAACCATGAACCATAGATTTTTCAAAATTATGCGATAATCTCCGGTCGGTAATGTGTTAAAAGGAACTGTTTTAATCCAGTAATAGTGTTGGGAAAGGTACAGCTATTCAAGGGACGATCGATAGACGTCAATGGTTCCCGTTCCTCGGGCAAACAGAGATCGATTATCGCGTTCCAACGATTCGGCCGCGATTCCAGCCACGATCGAAATTCGCGGAGGCACGAGGTCTCTCCGCTGTACACGATCGGACAACGAACAATGTTACTCGAGAAGGACCGGTTAGGTTGCGTGGCCGACACTCGTCCCGCATTTCAAGCACGTACACCGTGTATATACGTAGAACACCGTCCCTCTCGGACGCGCTATGTGCAACTTTTATTCTTCTTCTTCTTATTCCCTCTCCCCTGAGCACCGCCTTCGATAATTGTTCGACGATTCTTAATATTCAAGCAACGCGTGCCGAGCTGATTCAATTATGCATCGTGCACGTGACGGTGACATGACGGCTCGCCATAGTTTTTCGAGTCGAGCAGTTCCTAGAGAATCCTGAAAAATTCAGCCTCCCTTCGATCGATCGTCGCGCACTTTTATTTGGTGTGGACGAATTTTACCAGTTTCAATTTTATATTCGAATTTAAATGGTACGTACCCATTTTTGTCGTAAATGCATAAAATCCGCAAAATAGGTGAATAGAAAATAATGTTAGAAACGCGCAAAGATTCGACTTTCTGCGGGTCGTTGACGTTTTTACCGCGTCAGCTGCGCGTCGCATCGCGATGCACAGTTATCCAATCATCGATTCATTAAAGAAGGATACATGCCGAGGATTCGGAAAACGTAGAAAAGAGTCGAAAGAACCGTGCAGTGGGATTTCTTGGGACGGAACGCGCGCAAATCCGGTCCCAACGGACGTGTGGCGCAGCGGAACGAACGATAGCAAGGATAAAGAAAGAAGAAATAAAAGAGAAGCCGGACAAGACGCGAGATTAAAGGACACGTAGAATTCCTGGAGGAGCGAAAAACGGATAAGTGTCCCGAAAAGAGTGCAATGTCGAACTGCTGCGGCTGCATTCGCGGCCGTACATCGGACACTTATCAGCCGCTCAGCTCGCAAATCTCTTTTGCAAGCACCGTCAAGCTCCCAAAAGATGGCAGAGAAGCTCTCAGAAGCCCGAGGAATCATCGGAGAAAGCCGAGCATCCGTTACGACGCTGTCAGACCTGCCGGGGCTGCAAGGTTAATTGCCAAACGCGTTCAGAACGATTATTAACTGCTTGCAAAATTACATTTTCTTCAATACACACATTTCCGGTTGAATTTCATGTGCGTAATCTAACAAATTATTCCCCCGATTTCTGTTGCAGGTGAGTCCACCGCGATACTCGACAACCATAACTTCCGAAGAAGCAGGATATGAAAGGTCGCACGCTAATGCGTGAGTCGGTACAACTCTGCAACTAACTTGTCGAATAGCAATCGCTTTCGGTCGAAAGGGGCATATAAAATCGCGAAAAAGCAATTTCTCGCAAGTTTGATAGGTTTTCGGGAAGGGATGGGAGCAGTGGCGGGGACAGCGGGGAAGGGCAATCGATGTTGAGGTTCGTGTCCGTTCACCCCCATATCTCACGGATCTGCAATATTTTTCAGTAATACGCACGCAGCCCCTGCGGTTTTTCGACGATCGTTCATCCGATGCCTCGACTGGCGCACTGTGCTTGTCGGGTCGGAGTCGGGTCGGAGTCGGAGTCGGAGACTGTTAGCGACGTTTTGTCCAAAAAGTCGCTTGCAACAGAAATCACTGTGACGACGTTCGGATCTGAAAAATTTACAATCTCCAGTGATTTCCAAGTTTCCGAAAACTTTTAGAAAATCAACAAATTCATCGAGGCTACATTTTAAATAAAGTTAAAAATGAAGTGGAAGTAAAGTAGGAATCGAATCGATTAACGTTCCACAGTTTACGTCCACGTCAATTATTTCCTTTGTATACAGGCAGGAAGCTGATACGTTTCAGTAATTTTTAGTAAAAATTCCACGTCGATACGACTCACGGTTCGAAAGTTACACGAAAAAGTGTTTGAACGCGTAGATTAGGGGCCGGTGCATCTGGGTGCATCGCGTTGCAGCGGGGTTGCATTCGGTCACGCGAGGTGGGTCGCCGCGCACCCCAGCGGTGGGGGGATACGCTGGTGATTTTCGAGGATCGTAAGAGTCGCCAGAGCCGGCCAGTTCCGCAGGAACTCTCGCGCGACTCGGACGTTCGCGAGTCTGTCTCTCTTTCTCTCTCTTTATCATTGTTTCGATCCTCGATCGCGATCTTCCCGGCACGGCGTGTGCGTGCGCGTCCATGCTTCTACGTGCGTGCTTCTACGTGCGTGCTTCTACGTGCGTGCTCTCCAGCGTGATTGTTCGCTGCTTGTTTCCGGCATCGAATTGCAAATTGTTTTACCTCGAAAACAACCTGTTCTCGTCCTGTTTCATTCGAGATATTTAGGTACAATCGATTCAGGAGTCTGCCTCGCATAATCGTCATAGAAATTCTATACTGTGACTTTTAAAGTGGAATTGAATTAAATCAGAAACTTTTCGGGTTGTCGATAAGTTCAACGTTAACGGATTATATTATAATTCTTCCGGTTTTTTATTAATTCTCTTTAGTGGAACGTTTTTAAGTATTGCCTCGAGTCATCGGATGCTTTCACAATCGTGGAAAGTTCTGATACACGTGCGGTAACCTACGCTTATCTGTCGCGGGACAGTGTCCGAAAGCGTGACACAATTTCCAGCAGATGTAAATTTACCGAAACCCATCGCGAAAACAGTATTCGTACGATCGCTGCACGTTGGTCGGTCGGTTCCACCGCGGATCAGTGAATCATTAAACGACGTGTTTCGGCTGGGAGAGCTTGCGATACGGTTGTGGACTCCGGTAGCATGTTTCGAGTCCTAAATCTTCCGCACTTTTATTTCGTTTATATGTATCGTGTACCGTTTGGAATCGACCGCGCGTCATAAAAACCGCTGATTCATGTGTTCGCTGCGAGACCTAAAAAAATATTGATCTTAACAACCAAGCGAAACTACAAGCTTCTAAAAAAAAGATGATCAATAATTTTCCCGAGAAATAAAAAGAAAATTCGCTCGCAATTTTTCGAAAGGCAAAACGAGCCCCGCGACTTTAAGAAATATCGACGAGCCCCATGGAAATTCTGCTCGACCGAACCATAGCTCGTTCGTGAATGGCTCCATTAATATACCGAGGCGAGGGTTCGATGAACCGTGTTCGAGGCTTGTCGCCGGTTTTCCAGCGCGCGACGCACCGGGGCGCGCATTGGAAATCATGCTTTCATGCTCCGGCGTTTCACTTGTCGCGATTTTTCTCGCTTTACCGATTCCCTGGGCTCCGAATCGTGCACATAACGCGGGAGGCGAGACCACCGCCGGAATAAATGAAATTGCCGTCAAGCGAACCGCCGAACCCTCTGCCACCGGCCTCCGAACCACTCTGATTAATGTCAGCGCATTCTGCAACTATCTCCGGGTCCGCGACCTAGCCCATCGGCCCATCGCCCTGGCACGGCGTGCGGCCGGGCGGCCGGGCCGCGGCCGACAAAGCGATTTTGATTATGCTTGCTCCCCGATTCTCTCGATCCGCCTACGACAGAATCCCGGTGAAATTTGCACACCCTCTGCAAACTAACCGCGCCTCCGCGATCATCGGATACGTCGAGAATAGGATGTTTCTCACTAGTTTCACGATTTATAAAAAATTGATAAAAAACGATTTGAAATATTCGGTATAGCAAGAATCTTGAATTCTCGAAAAACGAAGAACGCGCAACCCATTAAAAAGAACACTCTCGGCAAGATCACGAACCCGTTGCATCCGTTTGAACTACATTCGAAAATCCTCGAATCTCCATTTTGCTATCCGAAGAACATGATTTTCCCTTCGAGGGACACGTAAACGCGTTAAACATAGTCTGTTTCGGTATGCAAACGATTCTTGGCTGGTCGAACGACGTCGAAATAATACCGCGGAGGTTGTAGTGGGTCGCATTCGATTATGCGAGGCCGGGCTTTTAAATATTCAGTTGATCCCAACACTCTCGTCTTCCCATCGGTGTCTCCGGCACTAGGGAATCGTGCCAGAGGAATCCCTCCCGTTAGGGAAATTCTCGAGGATGTTTCGGTGTTGCTAACGAGCCGCGCTGTTTGCAGCGTCGCGAGAGCTGTCGCGTCTTTGCCGGCTTTGCTGGCTTTGTCGGTACGGAGTGAGAGTGAAAGTGAATTTGAAGAGGTGTCGGCGCCACTGGCTGCCCCTCGAATAGGCTACACGCGATACTACGCTGCACACACGGGACAGATCGAGCAGTCGATCTACCTCCTCGTCGTACGCTGGATACCACACCGAGGTATGCATTGTTTTCTTGAGAGACGCGACCTTCGCGTCGTTCGCACTTGTCAATTTTTATCTCGAAAGCTATTAACCGGATCGAGTTGAATCTTTTTTTATTTTAACCATCGAGGTTCGGGCTACTTCGCGAATTTTTATCTTATTAAAAAAGTAATTTCGTTTGACGAGAGAGGGAATTCAGTGTCCCGTCTCGAGCAGAAATTTTTCGCGGTGCAAGAAGAGTGTGCACTTATGGATTTATATCTCGGAAACTATTTATCGAACCAAGTTGAATCTTTTGGGGTTTCCACCATTAAGGTAGATACTACTTGGGAAAATGTTTTTCTCGTTAAAAAATGAATTTCGTTTTACGAGGAAATTTAGTATCCCGCTTCGAGCCGAAGCTCTTCGCTTTCAGTTTAGAACTTGCCTGTCCTGGGGTTTCTGAAAGAGCAGTTACCTTTTCGGGGGCCCTTTCGCGAGCCCTCGGATAGCAGTACTCGTTGACTCGCTTCGGTAGCCGTTTTTCGAGTGGCAGTCGTTTATACTTTACAAGAAATCGAGTCAAAGGCGGCGAAGTTGGAGAAAAAAACTGCGAGAGGCGGTTTCGGCGAAGTTTTCTCGTCTTCCGGAGTTGCTCGATGTTTCAGAAGCGGTGGCACTCGTCCGATGTAATTTAAAACACGAGCATTCAGCTCGTCTCGTAATGCACGCCGTGGCGTCGCGAAAAGATAAACAACGTCCGAGTGAGAAACTACGTCCGAGTGAGAAACTACGTCCGCGAAAGACAGTCGAGAAACATTATGGAGCTGAACGATGCACCGCGCGTGAATCTCGTTGTAAATGTTGCTCGAACACGACATTCTTCCGGTTAATTAGCTCGCATTGTTGTTCTTATTTCGTGCGCAACGACAATGGCCTTGCATAGTGTTTTCGAACAGTAATTTAATTTGCAAATGGAATGTGTTACCGAATCTGCATAACGCAGGAAACAGTTTAAAAAGGGATTCTGACCGTATTCGACGCGATGTATTGCAAGGATAGACGTTCCACTATCGTTCGGCGTTCCGTTCTACAAGATTTTTCTTCTATTTCGAACGGGACTTGTCCCAATTGCATTGCCGAGCCTGTATTTAGCACGGAAACCGGGTCGCGAGATAAAAGGAAGCGACGCGGACCTGGAAGGCGGCTCCGGCACTCCCAATGCAGGACGAAAATTCCAAAAGGGGGGGGGAATTAATTGGTCCGAGGAAGACGCCTTCTGACATTTCCGCGGCGATGGTTTTTTAAACTTCCGTCGGCCTGTTCGGGTTCGGGTTCGGGGTCGGGGGGGATAGGAAAATTCGTTGCAGGAGAGATAAAGGCGGCTCGGATGAATGCGCGACGTGTTCCTTTTCACGAGACGAAGGCTCAGGGTCGCGGTTATTTGAAAAGCCGAACCAAGGAAACTAGCACGATTCTTCCGCACAACTTTTTCGCGCTGCCTCGCAGCTTTTTCTCGCGCGACATCGCGCGCCACTCGTTAATTTCGCTCGTTTCTGCGAGTTTCCACTGTGATGAATCATTTTCCTGAAACTACGACTCCTGCGTGACGGAATCATCTTGCCGTATATTCTCTGGAAATGTAGGAATGTCGCGGTGAAAAAATTTGAGCTAATTAATATTTTTGTCATAAACGCAGAAAATTAGCAGCCCAATGTTACAACGATAGAGAATAGGTTCTAAATGTTGCACGTATTTTCGAGTTTCCCCTAAATATTTCTAGCACAAGTTTCGTCAAAATCGTGTCGCACAAACTTGCACTGTTACCTCGTTAACTGCGAACAAGAGAGACAGCGCGACAGTGAGAAAGAGAAACCTGTTTCAAACGGTTCAAGCGGTTTCAGCGGTGAACCTCTCGCATGTCCGGCTCACCTTTTCGCCGGATTAGGCTCGGCCCACTGGGATTTAACTAATTTCGCCGTCTTCTCATTCTCACGGCACGGTGCGGCGCGGTGCGGCGCGGCGCAGCGGCGGCCAACGTGGAACTTTATCGTTTAACGGTGCACTGCTGCACCTCATCTTTTCTGCATTTGTCCGATGGTCAGCCGGCTCTGGAACTTTTAATGACCGTCGCGTCGTACTAATGCAATTTGCAGGACCTCCCTCTTCGCGACTATATATCCTACGCGAACCAAATTTTTACAGTTCGCTAGCAAATATCGGTGACTCGAATTTTTTGTAAATATCTTTTATCGTTTCAGATCGTATCTACGAATTTCCAGCATAAACGCGGAAAACTTGTAGTCCAATGTTAATCGTATTTGCACAGTGTCCTTTCAACTTCAAAAATCAGCGTTTCGAAATTCTCAAAGTCGGACTTGCGATCGCGTAATCGATCCGAAACCAACGGGACGTAATCCCCGCGATGTCGCGGAATTAGTCGCGATAAAATCAGTCGCAGCCAGGAGTAATTAAATTAATCTCCGACTCTCTACCGCGGAGTTAATCGCAATGCCCGCGACAAAATTGGTTTCACCGATCCAAGTTAAACGGAATTAGCTGATCTTGCTTCCGCAATTACTTCTCGTAGCTTTCAGTGCTGACTCGTTTGATCGGTAAAGAACGGATCCGCGACTATAAACGGGAAAGAGATTCCCTACGAATGCTTTCTTGAAAAGTCCGAAATACTTGTGCGGAAAGCGTTCTCGAAAAATCTTGTAACAGCGAGTCAAGTCGGCATAGTTCGTTAGATGTGCAGGATTTATTTGTTTGTCCCACGAACGGAACAGCGAATCATAGAACTGCGAGACTTGACGAGAACGTAATGCAGCGTCGCGTAAATCAAAGACACGCGTGAAAACAACGAACTGTGCAGTGGCAAAGATAGCTGTTAGAAAGAATAGAGACGTATACATACAAACATACGTATACCTGTAACAACAGACACGGAAAACGGAAAACGGAAAACGGAAAACGGAAAACGGAAAACAGAAAACGGAAACCAGATTCTGTCGGAAATCTGTGCTTCTCACGGACTCCGGGAAGTCGACTAAAACGAAGAAGAATGCCTTGCAAAAAGCCTGACACTGTTATGAATATCGTTGTCCGGTTTTAGGTGTTTCTATTCACCGTGGCGTGTTCGCGTTGCAGCCAGATAAAAAGTGAATAACAATCCCCCGCTGTCCGGCCGGCAGAAATTAACGAGCTGCTCGTTGTTTCAGTTCGGAGACCGAGGAAAATATTGTACTTTCGTCGGCGGAGTTCTTCCGGGTCGTTGGAAATCAGACGAAATTGTTTAAACGTCGATTTCGAAGGTATTAATTGGAATTTATTGAAATCTTTGCAAAAATCTATTAAGATTATTAGGCTGAACGAAACAAACCGTGTTTTCCAACGAAACGTTGTGTGCGCGCGTGTGACCTCCTCCGACAAAAGATTTTTGCACATTTCCACGCGTAAGCTCGCACATAAAATAAACCATGCAAATTACGCTCCGCTGTAACAGCAAGTTCTTTTTGGAAGATCGTCCGAAAGCACCGATTTCCGTCAAGGCGAACGAGAGTACGTTGTTACAGAAATACATATTTTCTGCCTGTGCGTAGAAAGAACGCGTAACAGCGTCTGATTATAGTCGTCCCTAGCGAGCGGCCGGATTAAAACATGCAAGTTGTTGCAATAAACGCGACGCGCGTAATATCGAACCCGTATATTTTCGCGGTTTTTCGATATCGTCGCGGGTTTTCGAGCCAAGGTCGAACGATAACTCTCGCTTAACGACTCGCTCGTTCCTCGTAATTGCCTCGGAAGCCTCCTGTCGATATTTCCCTGCAATTCCGCCTCGAACTTTTCTATAACGAACCGTTGGCGTCGCTCGTCCAGTCGAATTCACCTAGAAACATGAATAAATCGGGGAATCGAGAGCGATTTTCCGAACGAGATCTCATTCGAAACAATTTTACACTGTGCAAAATAGATTTCACGCGAACGAGACCAGGAAAATACTTGTACAGAATTTTTTGGAATAGCGTACTCGACAACGAAAGTGGCCCAAGAGAGGTTCACCTTCGCAGAGTTTGGCCAAGGTTCGGCCAACCGAAGATAGGCGACGGAGTCGACGATTCGTTTGCTATTTTCTTCGTGAAGAAACGTTCGCTTCCAGGTGGAATAAAGCGGAAGAAAAACGTTCGCGGAAAAGAGGAAGGCGAGGCCGAGGCCACTCTCGGTGCCGCTAGTAAACACTCTCCTTCCGTCAGGCGGTAAAAATCCAGAAAGCTGCGGGGATGCGCGCGAACCGCCATTCTCCGGGCTTCTTTTCGCTGTTCCTCGCGAAATGTAAACCGACGAGCTGCCGAAGGGTTTCGAAAGAGAAGGAGGGAGAGAGAGAGAGAGAGAGAAAGAAAAGAGAGAAGGGAAGGGAAAAACGAGCGCAGAATTCCCGATTTCCTTTGGCAAGCAAGGAACGACGTCCCCGAGAGCCCTGCCAACTGCTCGTAAACCATCGAATAATGATTCCCGGCTACTGTTTGCGAGAACCGTGAATCTCTATCCGGATTTTCTCTGTCGAACGCCGCGTCGCGCCGCGCGCCGGCCAGTCGAACCGGTTTTTCTTTCTCACTGGGATAAACCCCGTGGATCGCGCTTTTATTCGCGCACACGCGAGAAAAATTGTTGGCGGACTGCTGTTTGCTTGTTTGCAGCGCTTATCTTTGCTTTTAGCTCGCCTCTGCTGCACCGGGTTTCTTGACTTGTGAAACTCGGGTGTTTTGCATGCTAATTATATACGGAAATGATGCATGCCGCGATACTGGTTCTCGTTATGGAAGATTGTAGCGCTGCGGATACAGTCAGACTGTAAATATTGCGTTACTATTCTGGGACAGCTACGACTGTGCGGGTAGTCCGATTACTTTGAAGAATGCGATAGCGTGGATACGCTAATACTGTGAATAGCGCAAATACTGCAAGTAGTTAGGAACACTTTAATACCGTGACACATAACGTGATAAATGTTTTTCTAAATCATTGTGTTCTATCGCGGATGGAAATTCGCAAGAGTCCGAGTAACAAATTGCAGGAAATTGATCGGCGCCCGTGTCTTGATTCGCAAGAACCCGCCGCATCCTTAATTTACCTTCCATTTATCCCCGTCTCGTTTAGAATCCTCCATCCATCGTTTCGTTCCTCTGGAAACTTCGGAAAAGCCCGGCGAGGCTGACTAACAAAATAAATGCGTTACAGTGGAAGTCGCGTCTCGAAGCAGTCGATTTGGTGCTGGTTGCTTGTATCAGAGTATTGTGCGTTTTATGAATGAAACTCTTTTACGAATGACACGACTACATCGCAAAATAAAAATGTGTTGTCTCTGCCCCTTGGAATGCGCGCATAGTCCAACAAGAAGATACATCGTTGGCAAAATTGCGCACGTCGAATTCATTCGTTAGAGACTTTAGAGACAAGCAAATAGTTGAGATAAACGGTCCAGCAGCCGAGAGAAGGCGGCTGTGCTGCCAGAAGAATCGAGCTGCGGCCACGATGTCGAACAGAATCGAGATAAATCGACTCGGCGAGAACACGATCGGGTCGTGATCGTTTATTGGTGTCGACGGACCGGCTGATCGTCCCGGGCTTACTTAAATAGAAGCACGATCCCGATCTCGTTTCCGATTCTCCCGGGCTCGCTCAATTTCCTCTGTGCAGCGCCGCGTCGCGCCGCGCGACGTTTATCTCTCGGTTATTAAACATCGATTCGGTGTTTGCGCTGTTTAAACAGCTTTCGAGCTGGTTTCGCCGTAACACCTCTGTTTCCAAATTGTACCTCCAGTTATTCGAAGAAACATTTGTGGACCAGTCTTTTCTCTTTATCGGACGACAATCTTTATTGATTTTGATTTATAAAATATTAGGAGAAAAATCAAGAGTAGTTAAAAAGAATGATATAAATGCATTGCAAACTGCTTGTGAACAGGTATGAATAAAATTTCAGTGTTCGCTTATTCTTCTACGCATAGTCTAATAATATAATCCATGTCGCTTCGCATCGAAAATTTGAAATCGCCCAAAGGATTCCTTGCGGTGAATGTAAAGTAAGTATTCGTATTGATGCGCGCTCGCGTTTCCTCGTATTTTACATATGGGTGTATAGTAGGCAGGATCGAAGGAATCGGCAGAGTGCATCGGATGCACCGTGCATCGCGAACAAACGGGATACCGGAAGCGCTCGGTCAAGGTAAGACGTTGCCTCTGTGCACGCAGTATGCGCGCTCGCGCCGCAACTGCAATCTATCGTTTTCCCTCTCTGCGTGCACCGTGCCGTCACTTTCCTGCCCGCGTACCTATTTTTCGAACAGAAATTATAACAATCAAAACACACGGAAACTGTTCAATTGCGTATTCTAAATCGAACATTTCTTCAAAGAATTTTCTTTATACGATTCGCTTATTATTCGTTACGCAAATAAAAATAGTCTCCAATCAATTGCAAGCTCCAGGAGCTACATAGACATTTAATAAATGCTTAAAAATCCACAATTCGCTGATTCCTGTATCCCAATCGCTGCATAGTAATCTTTTTAAAAACAGTTTAAAATACCCAGAATTTCTCCTGGCTCCTTTCTCAAGGCGCGAGGTAAATGATGCGAGTCCTATGCTTCCTCCTATGCCGATTGACAATGATGACGTCTCCGTGCCTCTTCCTGTGTCCATGCGTGATTATATAGATCAGATGCCTTGGATCGGCAGCAGGTCTCGCTTGCGCATCCTCGATCGACAAACACAAAACGGCAAGGATCGCGGCCACGCTGACCCAAAACGTTACGCGACGCATGGCACCGTGAAGAAAACGGAACCGTGGACTTCCGGCCGCCCTTTTATAACCTAGCTTTTTATCGCGAATCGTGCGAAACGTGACGGATCGGACCGTAAAGGCCCGCGAGTTATAAACCGGCGACAACTGCTCGCGGAATCGCCAAACGATAAAGTTTAACGGGCCGCAACGCACTCCTGCGGGGAGTAGTTGCGTTTTTCCGCCGCGGGCGGGCTACGCAACGCGATTCATGGCACAAATCGGAAGAGATTTAGCCTAGTGCTATAACCGAGTAACTATTATACGAATAATCTGTTTAATTGGTTCGGATAAGAAAGGTTCTACAATTCCCTGATCGAACATGTAAGCGCGAACCAACAAACTGCGTAGAATGTGTTACCAAGTCGATAAATTTAATACGTTGACGAGTCTCGTAAAAAGATCATTAACAAGAATAATGGTCAGTCAGCATTCTAGTGTTGTCTTATCGCGTTGTAATAGACCAAGAACAACGCGATTCTTGAATGATAGAAACATTGTCGCATTTTGTCGCTTACATCCGCAGTCTATTAATGAAAAATGTGTCCGATCGACGCGAGAGACGGTTAACAAAACGTTGAGGCATGGACAAGCGAGTTTACGATTTTGGACACAGAGAAGACTGACGGCCGAGGAAACTTGGCGCGGAGCGCTGCGACTGGCTAACGTGTGTCCAAACTTCGTGAAAGTCGACGTGTAATCCTGTAATCAAAAGTCCCGGCGCGGCGCGGCGTGCAAAGCGAATTTAATCAAACTCGGGCACACCAAGCTCGTTTCGAGTTGAACGGAAACCGCGTTCTACGTCTGCTCCCGGTGTGTCCGCCGATTGACACAACCATAGGTAGGAGTTGGATGAATCCTGCTAATAGAGCTACAGCCGGCAAAAATGAAGCTTGCAAATTTTCTTCTGTATACATTTTGTTAAAAAATTGGAATTTTTATCTGTAGTTAACTTGCCAAAACATTCGCATTTTTTCGATGACCAGGAATATAATGTTTACGAGCCGATTAAATTGGATACGATCGATGGTTTCGCTTCGATGCCATTGGATTCTGAAGATCCGTCGGCAAGCAAGATTCACGGCATAGATGCCCGCGACGAATATCCGGCCGGATATTTATTAATTTCCGGTAATACGCCGCGCTATCGTAGCCGCGAATGTAATTAAGCGCGCTGCGCACCGTGGAACAACGCCTTGGAAGCCGTGGAATCTTTCTACAGAATTTTTGCGAAAGAAAACCACTCGAGCGTGTCAAAGCAAAGGCTTTGCTCTACAAAATAAGCTTGGGCACGTGGCACCGCGATTTTTTTCGTGGAGCTACAATACATCGAGTATCGACAATTTTTCAAGCAAGATTGTCTATTCGTTTTTTGAATAATTTAAAAAAAGACACATGTTTCGTGTTCCGTCGTAAAATTCTTTGCGAAGGGACAAGCGCGCGATCGCGAAGGTCAGATAGCCTACCTACTGGCGGCATAACGACCGTGACCGTCGTAAACGACCAAAGGCACAGCCAAAAACTGGCGACTCTACCGTAATTTAAAATATTCGCCAAACCGTAAGGACACCCAGCCGACGAACACATCCGGAACCGTTTTAGCATCACCGCGTACCGAGGTTATAGTTTTATAGCCGCAGCCGCCTGCACCCGCGCTCGTATCCGAGTGTATTTACCTCTACTCCTACTCTTCCTAATTTTCCACTGCTTCGTGGGTAAGATCGCCCCTATGTTCGAGCTTTCCTAATTTTTACGCGATCACAAATCACAACAATATCAGAACTGTTTCGACTACCAATCGATTAACAACCCCAAGCACAGCCGAGTCTGACTCGGAGACAGCAAGCCAAGTCTTGTAACTAGCAAAATAAAGAAACGTGTTCTCCGCAGTTCGCCGTTAACCTAGTCGCGATACGATCATACGATCTCCAATTCCGGAATCGACACGACACCATATTTCATATTCTTCGCGTAATTTGGTTCGAGCGAAAGCAGGCAGAGATCCAGCACACCAAGAATTATCTTGGAAACGCGTTCCTCCGATCTCTCGAATCGCGAAGATCGACGAAGCTGCGATCTTCGTGCGGATCGCGGATCGGGTCATCGTAATTCCATTCCGTGTTAATTACGAGGCATTTGCAAGCAGCACTCGATTGATTCCGGCAACGGGTACACGTCAGAGATCCGAGTCTGTCAAAGGAATTCCAATTCCGGAAGACAATACCGGGTTCTCGAGTCGCGTATCACCTGTAATTCGGATTCCTCCGAGTCCCCTTTTCGAAGTCGAACTTCATTCCTGCGAGAAGCAATCTCGCGGAGGTTCCGTTCCGTGCATCGAAGTTCGCTCGATCTCTTCGGTTTGTAAATTTTGCGAAAAGTTATACCGGAATCAACGTAAATTAAGCCGAAACTGTTGAGAGACCTCGTGCGAGAACATCTATTATTATTAGACGCTTTTGTGGAAAGAGATATCGGCACATTCGAATAATATGGATCGCGTAGATTACGATCCATCGCGAGGTATCTTTTAAGTAGGTTAACGAGTGCTCGACCTAATGGCCTATGCGCCAAGAAGAAGCAACCCTTTATGGGACGAATACCATCTTTATGGCGTGGAAACTCTCGTTAATTTTTCAGGGTACCGTAAACCTTGTAACTAAACCGTTGCCATCGGACCTCGGAAATTCCCGCATCCAGGTCGCATAAAAATCTTCGTAAAATGGTCGAATATAAACTTCGGTAACGCTTCAACCCCTTTCCCTCTATGCCTCGGAAAGTTCTACCCTTGGCTTTTAATTAACCCCGTATCCGGCGCAAGCATTTATCGTTTCATTGTTAAAAATTGGTGGCAGTAAAAAAATTAATGAAGTTTAAACGATTAAAGAAGAAGAAAAAATCTTGTCGCTGAAATCCTGTGGCTGTATCTCACCGATACCAATGTAGAAAATTAACGGAGAAAAATTGTTCGGACACATCGGGCACATGTTTTGCACACGCGTCGAGCCATCGCAATAAATTCGCAGGTGTCCCGATGATGGGCCCACGGGCACCACGCGTTCGCTGTTCGCTGTTCGCTGTTCGCTGTTCGCTGTTCGCTTTTTGCTCTTCGCTGTTCACGGCAGCGTATGTAACTTGCCTCGTAAATAGGAAATCTCCGCAGAAGTTTACCGGCTCGGAAGAAACGAGCGGGGCGTGCGGCGACTCCAGGAGGAATCTTATCCGGGGAGACCAGGCCCCTCCCCCTTCGTTGGCCCCCATTGAAACTCCCTTAGTATTTCCTCGGTTCATTCCGTTCGCGTTTACAGGGAAGAGAACGTTCGCCAAAAGCTTCCGTTCCGTCGAACTGGTTCCGACGCCGACAAATTCTCCTCTCGACCGGGTTTTCTTAATTAAATTTCCTTCCCCACGGCCACCGAATTTTTCCCAGAGGAATTGGTCTGTCAACGCGATCGACTCGGACGTTTCGCGAGGCAAGTTTCCCCGGTGATTGACGATCGCGGATCGTTCGCAACCGATCGGCGAATTCGACGGAGCTCGTTATCCCGGCCATTAGCACAGAATCGGCAAACGGCCGCAAACTTTCAGCCCGAGTTGCAAACTTATCGCGGCGCGGTGGTCTGCTCGATGTTAGCGAGTCGCGTTGCGGTGGAAACTCGAAACCCGGGACAGGAAATAGACGCGGCAATTCTACATATCGGTTCCGACTTTATTAACTGCCGTTGCACCCGACGCGACGTCCAACCGACGCTGTTTGACTTTAATTGTTTGTCGGAATCCGAGTTTTAGCTTGTTTCTATTTTAAAAAACGACTATAGAAAATACTGACTCTTGAAAAATGCACTTATCCTATTCTTTCAAGTACGCGGAAGACTGATCCTCGTTTTCGTCATCTGGACCCTGTTCCACGAAAGTTCGTCTCAGCAGGACGCAGGACACCGGTTCCTTTCGAGAAGTCTGTCCGTTCGAAAGACAATGGCCCGGAAGGTAGTTACCGAGAGCATCCTTTTATTCGCGATGCCCCCCCC
>CM052198.1:12739035-12802457 GCA_028455805.1 Lasioglossum figueresi | reverse complement strand
TGGGAATCGAAATAACCAAAAAAAGTTGAAATTTGTTGGACAGTGTTACCGAAACCGTAGAATAAATCGTAGTGCAAAGGGTTAATGATTTTTAGACCGAACATGTGAATTCCTGTCTTTTGTTCGTGCCGCGTCCAGTACCGAAAACATTAATGTCTGTCTTTTATATGAATCGCCATGCAAATGGAGGTTATACTGTATGCAGAATTGTGTAGTCTACAGTGTTCAAGTAGGAGGAAGGTTCTGTACAGCCTTTGTAAAACAACAGAAACGATGTTTGTTACCTCGTTATATTTGTAGGATCGATTTTTATGATTTGTTTTTTGAAGGAAGACTCGAAGTCGGCTCGTTCTCATAATATGCGAGTAGCTGTCCTCTGCGCTTCCGTTGATTCAAGTTTGAGACATACGTAGAAGCGACTATTATGACTAACCGCGTGCTGCAAACTTCAGGTGTTTTGCTCAAGAAAAATAGAATGCGATAGGATTTGGTAGGTTGAAGGTTATGTTGAGAATTTTCGTTAATTATCAATTTATGATTATAGAACTACAATATTAGTCACTATTTGTATAAAACTGAAGTGATGTTTGTTTAACCCTTATCCGTCCCTCGTGTCAATTTGACACAGTTTTCCTGAAATAAAAAATTATACCGTTCGTTCATTTGTGGGTAAATTTGCCCGAATCTTCGTGGCTTTTATTTTTTTAATGCGAAACACAATCGACAAAACATAAGATGTAAATGTTGATTCATCGATTTGAATAAAAAAAATATTGAAAAATAAATGTTTACGTTGTTATTTCATCGATCTTAACCGCTGTATCGATTCGACACCGAGGAAGAAATTCGGTTCGTGAAACGAGGGGCACTCGAATGGCGACGAATATTCAAAACAGTTTGAATATTATTAAATTCGTCTGTATTCTATAAATTGTAAAAAGCTCAGCTGTAGTATGTAGAAAAGATTACATAGAATAAAAATGATTTGAGTCGAGAGAAACGTCTTGATTTTCGAATTAAAATTGTTTCGGGCCCAAAGGGTCGATGGAACGATACCGAGAAATTTAGATTTGCGTCGAGTCGACGAAACTAGCGCATTTCGAGGCTATCCTGCGTACGGTGGTGCAGCAGCATGAAGCAAATTATGGTCGTATGTACAACCGGAGAAGCCTCGTGCACAAATCTATACCTGGAATCGTAGTTCAGGGAACCGATCGAAAACCCGACCGAGAAAACGTGACGAAGTGAACGCCCGGGCAGGCAATAAGGCAATAGTGGCAATACACATCGAACGTACTATACCATACTGTGCGAAGAGTGGACTGTTACTTTCCGGAGGGGTCCCTCCTGTCCACCATGTCGGCCCTGTCGGCTGTCGGAGACCGGAAACGTCGTACACTTGCTCGGCCCACCGTGGTCCACCGTACACACACATGCTCGGAATTCACAGCTAAAAGCAAACCGCGACACACCGTTTCTTTGTTGGGTGAAATATATTTTATTTTTTAAACGAGGTCGACTCTATATCCCCTCTGTTTCGCACAGATAACCTCTGATAACGCTTGCAAATCGAGTCGCGTGTCACTGCTTCGAGACAATGTGCCTTAACACGAGAAGCAACGTTTATTATTAAACTTGCGGATTTCATGCGTTTATAAGAAAAATGGGATCAAGAAAAGAAGTAAATTGTATCGTAACTACAGTCGAGGATTCGATGAACAGGTTTTCGAACGATCCCGACGGTGACGTCGACAGTCACGACCATGACGTTGTTCGATGATACCGCTACGCGAGATTCCTCCGTGAAACTGGAAGGAATTTCATCTTGTCCACGGTTAGACTACGACTGTTGAGAGATCGGCTTCAGAGGATGATTCGGAATTCCACGAGGATCGTTTCTTCAACAAAAATTGCCTCCCTCGATCACTCGATTTTTTCCGATCACCCGTTGAATCGGCAAATTGCGAACGAGGTCGGAATAAAATAATATTATGGTTCCTCGAAGATTTCCCTCGCCATTCCGACAAGTTTGCACTCGTTTCGAAATTAAAAGGAAGCGACAGCGCGATACTTGCCGGTACATCTATATCAATTTCTCGTTTTTCGCGTTCCTATGAAAATTAAAACCACTCGCGCGATCTCGTTAACGAGTAGGTACGATAGTCGACGATGAGCCTGATATAGATAACGGCGCGGCTCGGCGTCTCGTTCATCGGCCATTTGTTTCCGGCGAAGTTAATTACCCTAGCATCCCTTAATTGACCGTCTGCGCTGCGCTGCGCCGATTATCCTTGCTTGGTCGACCGGAGGATTTCTTCCGACAAACGTGCAAACGAGAAAATGGTTAAAAAGGAAACTTAATCCTCGAGTGGACCTTCAAAGGGTACTTTAAAAACGCAATCATTAGATTAACACGAACCGTACAAAATGTGACTGCGCCAAAGGCTTGAGAGTAGAAAATGATTAAAAAGCTGTTGCTTTTATTAAAAGGAAAAGAGGACGAGCCAACGTTGTTATCTCTATACGTTGTATCGTAAACAATATCGCTCCATGGTTCTACCGAATAAAACACGTCGTTTTCTTCCGGTCGACGTCGAGCGAATTCGACGTTGCGCAAACTTATATCGTTATCGACGGACTGCGATAACGGAAGATAAATATCGGTGACGAGCAATCGGCGTTGACGCTGTCAACATCTATTTTGAGTTAGGATCGCCGGTTCGCGAGGCTCGCTGGCTTTCAGTCTGAATCGATCGTTGGCAAAATAAAAAATGTTTGCATCGATTGTCGGAGACAGGAACCAGACAGACGTTTCGTTCCGTCATTTTAACAAGTTGCCAACTGTGTGGAGGCATTCTACAATTATTTGAATATTTTAACTATTTCGATACTTCTTGAAAAATAATTTTTATTCCTGACGGAGATCCAGATCTTCCGATAACGTTGACGATCGTCTTGGCAGCGTTTGTAAAAGTTGTTCGTGTCAATCGGTAATGAAATTTTGCGAGGTTGAAATTGAGAACTGCGCAGCATCCGTTTCCGGTGCGATAGATCGCATTCCGTCGTCGTTCTGATTGGATCTCGAGGATTATGGCGGGCTTAGGGAGATTGCGGTGTTCGATACGATCCTCGTCAGACCAGCAAACGATATTCGTGTGCCGGATTAATCTCAGCCGACGCTCCTCGCGAATCCGAGTGTAGCATTTTAGCCGAGGGGATGCACAATTGCACGGTGCAGTTCTCCTTTCAACGGGTTATGGAAGCCAAGAGATGCATCTCATCGTCGAGAGATAAATGGAAATTTCGGTTGCTTACATTGTCGCGCACCCGTTCGGCCATTTCGAGCGTCCTAACAAGAAGAGCCCCTTCTCGGATATTTCTCTCGACGAGTTTCTCTATCTTCGCGACACTCTGGGCAGCGTCGCCAGATTAAGAGTCGTCTCCCACTCCGCGATTTAACCCTTTGCACTCGAGTCATCTCGTCTCTAAAAATTCCTGTAACATTATTCAAATTATCGGTATCCAATCAACCACTAAAAACACATTTAAGTATCGAAAGAGATGTTACATCAATTTTATATCCATAAAATGAAAAAATTTATTGTAGAATGGAATTGCTCTAGGTAGGAAGAAATGTTTCATTTTCGAGATAAAACAGCTCCGACCGCGACAGCTCCGGGTTGACGAGTAAATCGGAGAGCAGAGAAACTGTTCGATTTCTCGGCTAGAGCGGTTAATTGATCGCCACAGGAGGCGCAATAAATCGTAACCGGAGCACTTTCGATGAACCGTTACAAAGTTTCGGCGAGCTGTCTTTGAAGTTTGATTAACGAGGGCGGATCCGTAGTTCACCGATATTACCGATGCCCGACGTATACGTACACCAGCACGAACACATACCTACGCGAAGATCTCGGAGGATTCAATCTCGTAAAAGATGTCCTTATTATTGGCGACGTGGTTCGCGAAGTTGTCGGATATCGGGAACGCGAAGAAGAAGAAGGCGGGGGTGTGCGAGCGTCGAGGGACCACCGCAAAGTTTGTGCATTGGACGGACGCCATTAAGGTCAAGTATAGCGCCGTCCCTTGTCTAAACTTGGCTGCGGCTTCGACGAATTTTGGACAACCAGTGCACCCTCCACGCGGCAGCAAGCAGAAAAACCATAGCAACCGTGGAACCTTGAAAACAAGTCGCCAAAACGGGACGCTCCAGATAGAGAGTGGGCCAAACACGTCGCTTACAAACATACTCGTATTTCTTTCGCAATCGTTAATCCGATCGACATCAAAAATGCTTTCAATTAACGAAGAAACGTTTCCTTACGCGTCGACGAACAAAAATCTTAGTTCAATTTTGTTTTTCAAACGAAATCTACATAGCCCGAAAACATTTTAACCGCGATACCATGTCGGTTCGTCGATTAAATTTGCACGAATGGTTATGTGCGCTTGCCGGCAGAAATTTGCCAACAGAAAGAGACGGAAGACGTAACGAAAAGAAGTCGACACTCTGAAAAGCGCAGCGCGACCGCGTTCACGAACGAGCAGGTTAACGGATTATGTAAAAATTTCGTGGTAACGCGTTTCGGATTCTTTCACCGATTTCGCAGCTTGTCCCTCGGTTGCGAAACTACGTACGTTCCAAGTTCACTTATGGCAGCTGGAATCGGCGAATCGGCCGTGTCGAAAGTTCCTTTTGCGTTTCGTTTCTCCGACGCGGAACGAGACGGCACGCAACGAATTTAAGTGCATCACGCATCGTGCATTACAGCAAACAAAACCGTAAGATGCTCTGAAACTTGCTAATTTTGGAGTACATTATTTCATTTATTTTAACGAGCATTGTTTGCGAAGCGGAGCCGTTTATTTTTAATCGGCGTAAAATTCCTGAAAATAGTCTGTAGATTTAAGGGATTAATTGGAGTGTATCGTTCCAACTCGCGTAATCGCCGTTAGATCCAGTCGGCCTGTTTTTTCGTCGGTTCTACAGTTCTACGATATGTTTCCAGGTGGGTTGGAATTCTGGCATGCACGCGAAGCTCCTCGAAATCCTCTGGAGCTTGAATTTACCTCCTTAGGTTGGGGTCCTGGAGGGAATTCAACGCGACGCGACGCGTCGCCCTAATGATACTCCCCTGGCAAAGGCGTATTACAAAGTTGGATTTTTTCGCTGTTGAGAGTCGGTGCTCGTCGTCGTTATCTTCGTATCACCCTCGTCGTCTCCTTTCTCGTTGTTCCTCTTTCCTCGTTAGGCAGGATCGTGCGACCGGAAGCTCGGCTTTCACAGAATCCTTCGCGAGTTTGCAAAAGTGGTGACACGCCGCGCGTGTGTACCCTCGTTTGCGTAATTAATGCGCGACCGTGATTATTATGCGGCCGTGATTATCGGGAAATATTAGGGGACGCTTAATTGAGTTACACATTAAGCAATCGTTCCGAGAGCCATTAACTCCTTGCGCTACGATTTATTTTACGGTTACAATAATTAGAACTTCAGCGTCGTTCTCAATTTCCTCAATTTCCTTTTCCAATGACCACGCATTTAGTTTGTAAAGTTTATAGTCCGTATGGTTTAGACCTTACGAACGTAGAATTTTCAACAGGATTTTATCGAATTAAGAACACGGGTCTGAATGCCGTTCGTAGCTGAAATCGAAGGCGGTAAGGGTAAGAGCAGTTCTATGTTAACGAGCAAGAAGAAGGCTGGTAAACTTGAATCGAATGAAAATTTCCTTTGGACGTTATTATCGTCGACTATGGTTCTCCCTCTCCTTTTATCGATACTCTATTTAATCGCTAATTAATCGCGACGCAAACGATCTTTCCACGATTCTCGATTTCCCGTGTTAATTTTCCCCCCCCCCCCCCCCCTCTCTTTCACTTGCTCGCGTCTGTGCCCAGTTTCATTTCGAACGCTCTAACACGATCAAAGATCCAATCCAAAGTAAAGTTCCTCCGGGGAAGATGCCGGAGAATAAACGACCTGTGAGCAATTCAACTATGTATTTGTCGCTATTTGCTTCGGGTACGTTCAAAAGCGAGACAAAAATATTTAAAAAGTCCGCTGCCCCTTTTGTATCGATGCGAATGGAAGAAAAATTCTAATTTGTTCATTGTCGAACACGTTTCCATCTAACTCGTCGCTTATTGATCGTCGGAACACGAAACAAACAATGTTATTGCAGATTGCAAATTATCCGCAGCTGTATACACTTTTTTCCCCTCTCTCTCATGAAAATGATCGCCTTCCGGCAATACGTCACGGCGATATTTCACTCTGATGTATTTCGCGCGCATATTTTCTTCTTAATTGAAACCGTGGCTCTTTGAGCGTCTCCTTCAGGATCCAGGGGTTAAGCTCGTGTAATTTATTTGCCGGGGATCTAGTTTCTGCGACGTTGCAGCCGACATTGCATACAAGAGAGCGAGAGAGAGAGAGGGGACTAGGATCGCCTTCGGTAATTACGTCGTCCTAAGTGAAACCATTTGGCACGCTGCTTTCTGCACGGGGCCATGCAAAATCTTAGCCAGATGCTGTTTCCTCTAATCCTTTCGCGTTATCGTCTAATTCTACCGATAACTGTTTGACAGCCGATTGCACCGTTAACGAACCTGTTGTTCTTCACAGATCGAGTCCCCAAATTAATCCTTTCGTCGATCATATTCAGCCCAAATTGACCCGTTTTAAATTGTAGAAAAAGTTGCTTCTCACAACTTTCTTACACGGGCACGTAACAAAAAATTTGTAAAAATATGTTTTGTAGATTCGTATGAAGATCAGTCTACTTGTAGAAGATTAAACATGCGCGACCACACTCTGAGGCCCTTACAAGGGCCCCCGGTTGTCCATCGACCTCTTTTTTATCAGTTTTCGAGGAGATACCAACGGCGTTAGTGTTTGGTTATTAGATAAGAATGCAACCGTTGCGAAGGAGGCTCCTATACACGCGTACACACGGTGTAGCATATAGGAGTCAGCCCTTTCGACACTTCCGGTCTCACACCGGTTTTCTCGTAGACTCTAGATAAAATCGTTTGCTCGGTGGAATTATATCGCCGCACGAAACTAGCCGTCTGCCAACACGTTACTTGGCTTTTCTTTTTTCCCCCCGTTTGCCACGTTCAACTGTTTAATATGACGTTTAGTGGGAAGTTACGGACGTTCAGCCTGTTTATAGTTTATAGGGACCGTAACCAGGGGACTACCCACTTTGCTCCGATTGTTTGTTTTCTCGCGTCGATGTCGTAGACAACAAGTACAGTATTGCATCGATAAATGTGAAAATTTCGATTCGAGATCTGTACGACAAAGATGTGTGCTTCAGACACATCGAAGCTCCAGAAGGGAATTGGAATTTTTAGCATTCGTTGGCAATGTATAGCGGCGCAAAGTTTTAATTACGCGCGCAACAATAGCCGCGAAATCGAGATCCGGATAGCGCGTAACGCGTACTTGAAATTGAACGGACGTCACGGTGCTGGACGTACTCTGTGTGCACGGAACCGTGAAGTATTCGAAAAGGATAGAAATCGAAACGTTGGCACGTTGGTTGCCAAGGTGATAGTCGGAACAGTCTACACCTACGAACGAAAGAATATCCATATTTGTTTAAACACAATTTGTATGTACAGGGCGGTCTAGTGCATGTTAACGCATCGATATCTCCGCTGTTTTTAAATATCGATCAACCAAGTTTTTACGTATGTACGATATGTGGCGCAAGAAATATTTCTGCGTTAATTCTTTTGTGGAAGAACCGCGCGTTCAATTGAATTTAAATGTGGAACATGGGAAATCGGAACTGGTTTTCTGCGAGCAAGATAATTTATTTGGTGTTGTATTTTTATCGGGGACTTGAAGGTCTGTTCAGGTGTCGGCTTGTTATCTCCAACACCGGCTCGTGGGAATTCGAGCGTCCAGGTGGGTTACTGTGCCGCCACCGGATGCGACGAGAGTTCTTTCGCGAGTAATTATTTAGCAGCTGCGAGATCGATGCGAACGATCAAACGAATATCTAACCGTGGCTTCCGGAAACTTCGGAATCTGTTTCTCCACCATTCTAAACAAAGTTTTTCAATTTCTAATCTATACATTTTAATCGAATCGGGTAATCATCGACGACTTATCATTGTCGCCGACAATCTCAAGCTATTAAAATTGTTTTCCTTTTTTAATTCTGTGAGCTCATTCTTTTTATGGCAACGACAGATATTATCAACTTGGATAAGACGTTATCGGCGATGAAAGCTGTCGTGGGCGATAAGGTCTGTTGCTGGTATTTAAAACAATCGATACTTTCGAGCGTCAATATTGAAACTCAAAATCACTTTGTATTTAGAATACAATATATATTTTTGAATTGGGGGGGCGGGGGTTTGTTCTTCTGTACCGTGTCATGGTAATTTTACCGTGAATCGTTCAACAGGTTCCTACCTTACCTCTGAAAGGTAAGTCACGATGCAGAAGGTTTCATGTTCAATGGTGGGCAATTGAATTTCCAAGCATTCGAAAATTTCGAGAGAACTGTCTTGCCGACTCTGTAGAATTTTGTTTTTTTTTATTTATCGAGACAAAAGTTTTGGTGATCGCATCTGATCCACGAGCCATATATGTGTGTATGTAAATATTGTAAATACAGGGTGAGTCACCTAACGTTTGCACCTCAAATATCTTTGTTGTTTCTAAAGATACGTAAAATATGGTAAGGACAAAGTTGAATGGTACAATGGGGCTGACACGATGCCAAACAAAATTTTGTTTTTATGTCCTTTTTTAAACACCTACAACGATAGTCCCTTTCATTAGGAATTCGGTGACTATAATTATTCCAAGGTCGTTCAAGGTCACAGACCGAGAAAACGTATAAGATTTAGAATATGAAAGTAGAATACGTTTATCACGGTTGAGACTTGTAGTAAATAGTAAACATACCATGGTCGCAGTTAAAGTGAACGTACCAAGGTCCTTCAATGATATTGTTATTCGGCATTCTTATTTACTATCGGTATGTTTCCAAACGCGATTCCGCTATGTCTTATTCGATGACTGAAAAGCGTGATACGATCACGATTTACCGTGAATGTAGACAAAATGCGGTGCAGGCCCGATTACTTTACGAAGATAGGTACCCCGAACGAAACACTCCTTCTAGACAGACTTTCATTCATACGTACAGATTGTTCCGAAGTACTGGAAGTGTACATGCAAGACAGCACAAACGGAAGAATCCCACGACCAACGAAGACAATGAAATTAATATTTTAGCAGCTATAGCTGTCAATCCTCGCGCGAGTACGAGAAAAATTACCCGGGAAGCAGGCATAAGTCAAAGTAGCGTAATACGAATTCTGGCCCGACATAAATTTCATCCGTTCCACATATCGCTCCATCAAGAATTGCACGGGAATGATTTTCAAAATAGAATTAACTTTTGTCGATGGGGATTGCTTCAAAACCATTCATTTTTTTCTAATGTCTTGTTTACGGACGAAGCAACATTCGCTGATCGTGGCTCAATTAATCTACGGAACGCCCATTATTGGTCTGTGAATAATCCGCACTGGATGCGAGAAATTGATCGTCAAAGACAATGGAGCGTAAACGTGTGGTGTGGTATTTTGAACGACAAAGTAATTAACCCATATTTCGTTAACGGAACGACGACGGGACAGAAATACGCTCAATTTTTGCAAGAAGATCTGCCAATTTTGTTAGAAGATGTCCCTTTACAAAATCGCTATGATATGTGGTACGAACATGACGGTTGTCCTGGTCATTATGCACGAGTAGCAAGAGAAACGTTGGATTCTCGATTTCCAAACCGATGGATTGGACGAGGCGGAATTGTTTCATGGCCAGCACGTTCGCCTGATTTAAATCCACTGGATTTCTTTTGATGGGGTCTGCTAAAAGAGACCGTGTACAAGGATGCTCCAACAACGGTTGAAGATACGCGTCAGCGTATCGTCCCAGCATGCACGAATATCACCTCGGATGTACTTATCAGAGTTCAACATTCCTTCGGAGCACGTTTACAACAATGTATCGACGTAGACGGCCATCGTTTCGAACGTTTATAAAATATAGGTATTTCGCTTCCATATTTTAGTTTTATACGTTTTTTCTGTCCTTGACCTTGAATGACCTTGGAATAATTATAGTCACCGAATTCCTAATGAAAGGGACTATCGTTGTAGGTGTTTAAAAAAGGGTGGTTCCATTTAAAAAAGTCAAGGTGACCTTGATATCTCTAAAAAAAGGACATAAAAACAAAATTTTGTTTGGCATCGTGTCAGCCCCATTGTGCCATTCAACTTTGTCCTTACCATATTTTACGTATCTTTAGAAACAACAAAGATATTTGAGGTGCAAACGTTAGGTGACTCACCCTATATGTATATGTGTATATGTACATTTTATCGATTCGGATGGTAATCGCCTTTTGATTTTCTTAAAATTGCTATTGGTCATAGTTGCGAAGAAAAGAAACAAAGATATCACTATCTTCAAGGTTTATATCCGTAATGAAAATTTGGAGGGCGTTTTTTCGGTAAGCGATTTCTCATAGCTATTCTTCAAATTAATATCACAAAATAGATTCAATATTTAACATATCATCATAGCCCGATTGACATTCTCGTGACACGTTGGACGCGATCGACAATTTATAAACTTAAATTTGTTCGAACGAATAGAATATTCTATACTTTATTTTAAGGATTTACTTCGACCCGACTTTAAAACATGTTCCCGACAGAATTTCACAATGTCCACGGTTCAAATTAAAGCTGGAAGATCGTACCTTACGATAGAATCACTTGTTCGCAGGTCAATTTTAGAAGATGTAAAATCTTCATGCGTTAGAAGTTAGAATCAAGCTTTTAGACTTTGCGAATATATTTTCGAAATGTCGTGCCTTCGAGTTATGTAATCAAATCTTTTTGATTTTTTGGACCTGTTACACGAGAATCTCCCGTCGAGAGTCTCCCGGCTCGTAGAGAGAAAATATGAAAAGAATTTAATTTTGGTGGTTCCAGCGACCAGTCGACGCCGCATCGCCAGCTGCCCGGGAGTCTACGAGGTTCCCTGAGCTATTCCCACAGCCACCGGCATAACCATCTCCACAGACATGATCCACCGCCGCCACCGGCTTATTGCGCTCCGCCTCCGCCGGTGTCCTCTAGTTACCCCACAGTGCAGCGTGGCTGCGCCCTGCATTCGAGGTAAGTCTCTCTCTCTCTCTCTCTCTCTCTCTCTCTCTCTCTCTCTCTCTCTCTCTCCCCTCCTTGCACATCTCTATCTCTCTCCCTATCCCTCTGGTGCCATTCCATCCCGCAGCATCTCATCCCATCCATCCATCCACCGTGTACACACGACGGGGCTTAATTGTGTCGTACATATGTACCGGTTACCGTCCGAACACACCGCGTATACACCCACGTCACAGCCACCACGTTGTTTCAATTCTACCCGTGGCTCTCTTTATCCTTTGAAAACCCACGGCCCCGTCCCTCGATTAATCCAGTCTCAGCTGCATTTTCTTTTTTCTACTGTCTGCGAGGGGTTGGGGAACCAGTGTTTTCTTCTGACGATCCTGGTACGTACCTACACTCGTGGACGAGATACAAACGCTTTTGCTTTGGCAAATCTGTAACCGTAAAAGGTTTCTTACATGTTAGCCTAATGTTTCCGAATTGTACCCGAATTTGTTCCACACCAACGCTAATTCTGCTAAAAAATTCTGTGGAATTTTATTTCCTAGCATTTCTTGAAAATTTTTTGCGAAGCCGTAAATGCATAAAGATCCGCAGTCTGGTACATTTGCGGGTCCAAAAGAAATGAAAATCGTACTAAATTCCGACAAATTTTATATTCTAGCATTTTTTGATAATTTTCAAAAATCATAAATACATGAAGATCCGCAGTCTACTACGCAATAACAAATCGCAACGATTGGTAGTCACTTTAGACAGTCAATTTATCATGAAGCCTCGGCGAATTTCGTGTTCGCGACACGCTGAAATTTCAATCGGGCGCGTAATTGAAAATCGATGTATCCAACTTTGCTCGGTGGTAGCCTAACTTTAGGCAGGCTCGAAAGTCGCGGGTTTCGAAACTTGCTTCGTACTAACAGGAGGTCGACGTACCCGACGTGCCCGACGACGACGACGACGACGACGACGACGACGACAGTCTAATTAAACGACGCATTCTCCGCGAGACACGGTATAGAGACACAATCGGTGGATTGTTCGCTGTAAAACCCTGGTTCTATGGGGGTTGCATAGGGGGTTGGAGAGCGAGTGTGTAGCAGTGTGTCGGGGTAATTGTTGCGTGTGTGCGGGGATGGAAGCTGAATAGCACGCGGCGTAGTTTGCGGTTGACGCGATGCGAGGCGCACCATGCCTGCGAAACTGTTCGCGAATCGTGACAATTATGCGAAACGGCTTCGTCGAACTCGCGACAATAGAACGCGCGTAAAAGGATCGCTCGAGCGTCTTATGCTTTTTCAAGGAGTCCCGAAATTTTTAAAAATTTTCTTCGTTTGTTATGATTATTTGGTCGTTCGGAAGGTCATTTCGTTTTCTCAAGGTCTCGAGGGAAGATGAAAGCCAATCTTTTACTATTTAGAATAAACCTTGTAACAATCTGTTCTATGATTCTTTGTGATTTTTTAGGAAAAAATTGAGTTACCCTCCGTAAATAGCACACAACTTTTTCTTTAGTGCACTGCATTTTTACCGTTTGCGGTGATAAAGAAGCAAAATGTGATGGAAATGCGTACTTTAATTTTCCAAATATTTGATGAGTTGACAAAAAAATGCTTGAAGTGGTATAAAGCACCGCAAGGCAGGAAACGACGTCCGAAATGTCAGCTACCAAGATATACCCCGGTTTTGCGATTTAAAATAAGGTTGATCTCTACACGAAAAACGAAATTACTTTCTGAACGACCTGGGATAGTAACATATGTAAGTATGGAGCAAAAACTCGCAAGCGCCAGCGTTTGGACTCGTTTGAATGCGTTTGGACGCGTGAAGTTCGTCAAACAGTTCGAAGGCCTTGTCGGCTCGACTCGAGGTCGTTACCGGCAGGCGTCGGTAGTGGCTGTTCTTGCAAAGCAAGCAAGCAAGTAAGCAACCAGCACGGAAACAGGCTCTTCGCAGCCACTAGACTCCTTTCGGCGAGGGCTTTAAACGCGACTCCGTTCCATTCCGTTTCATTCCGTTTCATTCCGTTTCATTCCGTTTCATTCCGCTCGAAACGCGCGGCTCTGCCACTCGTTATTCCACCGTCCACTTGTCTTCCATCCTTAGCCCTCGTTCCCTCGTTCGGTTATCGGCGAATCTCACCTACGTTTCACTCACTCACTCACTCTCTCTCTCTCTCTCTCATCCGATATGGCGCCTGCGTGCAAGGTTTCAAACGCCCTTCGAACGTTTCCCCACTGTCTCCTTCGAGCATCCCTTCCACAATCCAAACACTATCGAATCCATCAAATTAAGAACTCGTCATTATTTTATTTCCGTATACCCTGTCTGCTATTTGATAAATGGAACGACAGGCGAGAAATTAATGGCAGCAGACACTCTGAACCTTTTTATAAAACGTTGCGACTCCGGGTAATGTATGGTTATTCGAGAACCACCGGCTGTCATCCGGGTAACGCGACCCGTGTCACGAAATTATGGAGCGTGCTGCTTGACAGCGAGCCGCGCGCTGCAATAAAAGCTAAAAACTGCGGAAGACTGAGGTGGGTCGTCTAGCAGGTTTGTATACACAAACTTGGCCACCGTCTTCCCTATGTAGCAGAGGATTTTTATTTCCTTGAAATTGTACGCCGACTGGATAATTGTAGATGAGAATAGTAAAAGTTTCGTGATCGATCGACAACCCCGTATCCACTTTTTAACGAATGGAAAACGATGATTCAGAATCAACAGTTAAAATCGTCGAACGGAACCGTTTGCTCGAATCGCTGTTTTAAAAGCGAGCAGGAAAAAGAGTGGAACATCGTCGGAGCGTGATCAAGATTAAACGGTCGATCGATGGCGAAGTCCTAATTTCCTTAAATTTCTGGTTTAAAGAGATGCGTGATATTGGCCCGTAAAGAAATCCAATTACGGCCGGCGAAGTTGCGCCGCGTCGTGAACCGAAGTGTGTACACAGTGGTCCGAAAAAGTATTTGAACGCCTTGTTCAAGCAGAATAATTTTTTTCAAATTGGATCGAACGACTTGACGTTTTTTTCAGCAATTAGAAGCATGGACTTGAAAAAGTCGAGTCGTTTGGTCCTATTTTAGGAAGGTTGGTCCGATTGAAAAACGGCGTTCGAGCACTTTCCTGAACAACTACAGTGGCCGAAATTTCTATAAAGTCATCTTCGTATTCATAGATATTTGCAAAATATCACCATTTTTAATGATTTATCGTATCTGGTCATGTGCCTCGTTGACACTCGGATAGAGGGACTACGCACTCTAGACCGCTGTGTTCGCTATTTACATTTGTTTTCATTTTTTTCTGCGCGATGCAGAACACAAGTGCGAAGTTTCTATAAAGTCACTTAGCGTTTCGCTGAATTTCGAGCAGAGAACAACGGAAAATTTGAAATATTTTTAAAGTATTAGTTTTAGAACTCATAGAAATCATGTTTTTTATAATTTGATTCACCTGTATTAGAATGCCGAGAGGAATATGGTTGTAATATGGGCTGCTCTAATCGTGCAATTGCTAAGAAAATTAATCGTTCAGATACCGTGATTAATAATTATATCAATTTACGTGAAAATTACGGAAAAAATCATTTTAAAGGTGGTAATTGTTACGGATAGAGAAAATCTTCCGTTCGTTTCCTTATCTGTGATCTCCTCCAGATCGTCTCTGGAGGGAAGCGTCCTAGATAACCTTTCATATCTTGGTTGAACCCTTTCATTAGGACCGAGCTCTGGCTCTGATTTCATTGGAAGCGACACAAAACTAGAGTTATTAGTCTGGCCCTAAGTGCCCTTAGATTATGAACAAAGCAGTTCATTCACTGCGGGGGTTATATAAACCCTCTGACTTTTACTCTCGGGGGCTAGTACTTCGGTAGACACGAATCGTGTCGCGTCGCGCTGCATCTCGTAGAGACAACTTCCAGTGAGATCGGGCTAAAGTTCCCCTTCGCATCAACGTTAACCGTATAGATTCCGCGAGTCCGGTATAAAATCTATTAGGCATTTCTAAAGTCGCTACGGGACCCCCGCATTGCCAGCGCGTCAAAACCGAGAATCTGAATTTAGGTAACAACACCTTTCTTTCAATTCATCTTATTCATTCGCGACAATTACACAGGTTGAACACATCAACACTCGTCGGTTGAATATATTTGTGTTATTTGATAATTTCGTGTAAACTCGCTAAACCCTCAATTATTGTTCCTGTATCCTAATAGAGTAATTGAACGTTCCCACAAGATACAATCTTATCGCTCCGGTTGTATCAATTAGATTATATCAGTTACGAGGCCCCTACTAACATTCCTAGCGACTCCCTGATTTCGCATCAGGTTCGTTCGCGACATTCCTATTTTTCCAAACAGAGATTTATTCTACCTAGTGGCTCCCCAATTTCGCATCGGGTTCGTCCACGAATGCTACACAATCCTAGCGGCCCCTGATTTCGCATCAGGTTCGTCTGTGCTCTTTTCCAACCTCCTAGCGGCTCCCCAATTTCGCATTGGGTTCGTCCGCGAAGTTTCAACCTTCCTAGCAGCTCCCTGTTTTCGCACCAGGTTTGTCTGCGTTTAACTCCATTCCTAGAGGCTCCCCGACTTCGCGTCAGGTTCGTCCTCGCAATCTATAATCCTAGCGGCTCCCCAATTTCGCATTGGGTTCGTCCGCGCACCTTCAACTAACAAATTGATTCCTTATTCCTAGGGTAATAACCCTTCGCCGGCCACTCGCCTTGCTCGCGGCCCTGGCTCGTAACAGTAATAAAAAATTGTCAAACAGACAACATTTATTATTAACGAGGTCTGCGGCTAAGGAAAGGAAAAATGCAGCACAATTTCGAGCTGAATTGGAGCTTCCAGTAACAAGACGCGTGCTACAACCTTTAAATTTTTCTGGGCAATTTGCGTGGACAAAAATGCAACGTAAACCAGGCATAAGAGAAGTACATAAACTGGCCCGTCTTGATTTCGCACGGGCGCATATGTCCAGGACGAAAGAGTGGGAGTCTGTCATTTTTTCAGATGAGAAAAAATTTGATTTGGATGGGCCTGATGACTAAACATTATTGGCACGATCTGAGGAAATGAGAAAAGTGTGACAATGATTCGTAACTTTGGCGGTGGTTCCCTAACGATATGGGCAGCGTTCAAAGCTGACAAAAAATTGCAATGTGAAATTGTACAGATTTGTTAGACATGGTTCTGATACCCTTTACAGAAAATATTGAAGATGACAATTTTATTTGTCAGCATGATAATGCTGCGGTACACGCGTCGAAGCACACAAGCAGTGGCTTCTTGAAAGAAACATCAATGTTTTGCCATGGCCTGCTTGTTTCCCTGATATAAACCCTATTGAAAATGTTTGGGGTATCATGGCGCGACAAGTTTATAAAAACTGCAAACAATACATCTCTATTAGCGAACTAAGGGATGCGGTGAACGAAGCGTGGGCGTCTGTTAAAACAGAAACGCTACATAAGTTAATTTCGTCGATGCTCAATCGTATTTTTAATATAATTCAAAAAAAATGGGTTTACGCTAGATATTAAAATAGAAATAATAAAAAAACAACAGATAATTTCAACTTTATCCGTGTAAAACGAAAGCGACGTTATAGAAATTTCGCAGTTTGTTCCGCGTAAAATTATATTTTTCTTTTTCTTTATCGATAAGTGTTATACTTATGTTTTGAAATCGCTGTGTACGCTTTCTTTGTGTAATCCCGAAATGCTACCAAATACAAATTTTTCATTGGTATGGTATAATAATAAGAATTCGTTACAAAACACAGTGACTGTATAGAAATTTCGGCGAGTGTATACCGATGCTACGTACCTGCATACGCTACATCGACGACTTTCGATCGGTCGAAGGGCCGATATAAAAAAAGAATAGAAAATCTGCTTCGCTGTCTCGGATTTCCTGGGAGACGATGCACACTTTTATATTCTGTATACCGCCCTCGGTAAAGTTAATTAGAAGAGCCGACGAGGACTTTTAATGGTCGCGAACGAACTTTGGACTCGTTGAATCGAAACGTTTTAGGAGCCGAGACCGCTCGGAGAACGGATCGAGACCACTGGATGCGAACTTTTTTTCGATATTCCTTTGCTCTTTCTCATTGTTTCGCTTATTCTCGTGGGTCCCATTAACGGAGAACACCGTTCAAAGTTGATCGATAAAGCTCCGTCGCGTCGTCGGGATTAATCGACGCGAAACAAATTCGATCGAGCTGGAAAATTCCAATGGAGGGGACCCTCGCACGCTTCCTTTTCCCACCAACCACTCTTTCCTGCTACCGTTCCCCTTCTACGGCGCTATTCCCCCATGCTTCACAATGTCACGCGACCAATTCCCCTCTTCTGGCGATACTGCTGTAGATTGTAGTATTTTTTGATCGAAACACTCTTTAACTTAATATTCGATCACCTGGTAGCATCGCGGGAGGGGTAATAAACCAGCGATCTCGCACGGAAAATCGCGAAAGAACTCGATTCTCGTACCCAGTTTGCGACGAAGCGAGTATTGCGCGAGCGGCTGTTGCAAGTTGCAACCGATCTCCGGTTGCGTTCGGTAAACGTTCTGTTGCTTTGGGCAAAGAGTAGCGATCAAAGGCTCCACCGTATTGGTCCGGAGAGAGAAGTTTTCCTCCCTCGAAGGGAGCCGAGTTACCAGCGAGATTAGAGGGAGAGGCGTTCGCGGGGATCCGCGCTTGTTGGAAAGTATCGCTGGAAAACTCTTTGACGAATCTCCGATGTTTCATCGGGCACCGTCGTCTTTTATCAGCGTTGCGCGCGGGAAAAACGTCGGACGCGGTTGTTTTTCCCGCGCAGAAGGGGCAGGCTTCTGTTTTATCGCGTCGTAAAAACCTTCGCTTATCCTCGACAAACAGAACCCACCTCCGCTGCTGGTCTATCTCGATGTCCGTACAGTGGCCACACAGAAAGTATTCCAACGGTAAATTCACCACTTCCGCGAAATTGTTTGCGTTTAACCCTGGGACGCGTCACGAAACTATCGCGGCAACAATTTTTTCTCATCCTAAAAAAAAAAAAGAATTTAATTCACCGTAGTTTTGTGTGTAACCTTTTTAGGGGAAGATCTTCCACGAGATATCTCCCGCGTGCGAATCGCCGCAGATTCTTCGCCAGCCACGATTTATCGGCGAAAGTTTTGTTTAGAAAAGTTGTTCGCAGCGAAACCGGGGCGAGATGTGCTCGATTACACGCGACCTGTATTTCCTCGCTCGGATTTTCAGTCTAAATTCTAGAGAGAACTTCTATCCACCCTCCATCTCTCACTCACTTTCTCTCTCTCTCTCTCTCTCTCTCTCTCTTTCTCTCTCTCTCTCTCTCTCTCTCTTTGGTTATCTCTCGCGTCTCGCCGACCGAATTAAATCACGGGCCCGATCGTTTCATTAAAAAGACAGCGAGCCTAATGGATCCCGCGCAAATATTTCAGTGGTCCCGTAGAAATTGGAACACCGATAGTCGGCCGAACCATCGACACCGCGAATAATCCGCGAAAAATGTAGGAGCGCGGTCTTTGTCAGCTCCAACGCAAAAAATCAGTTCTGCCTCGGCCGCCGAAAATCTGGAAAAATCTGCAAAAATTCGTGAAAACCCGAACGTTGCTAACCAGGCCAAAATTGAAATTTAACTGTTCTAGGTAGATCGTGGACACGCAATCGTATCACTGCTGTATTCGAGTCAGAAATTACAATGATTATATTTGAATCGATTCTGCGGATCGTATGTACATTGGCTATTAATTGCAAGGATTCGAGGATCATTATTCCAACAGTTTGTTGGGAATGTTGCGGGTATTTCTGGTGATTCCGAGTTGTTTAAATCTTGATTTGCGACAACTGCGCGCCGCGAGCCGCTCTATTTTCCCTAGCGATCGACGCTATTTAAAAAAGGCTGCTTCCTTCAAATTGAATTTCCCCCCAGGAAAAATTCGATTTCCCTCGCTAAGAACCGAATTTCCTACTCGATTCCCGGCTGCCATGCCCCGCGTTCCAGTTAGGCGAGCAATTTTACAGGTGGCACATGCTTAGGGGAAGGAATCGCGTTGCGAAAACGCTCCGGGCGTCTCGTTACGTCTTGCGATTAACGATCCTGAACTGGATCGTCGGGAAAAGTCATATATTTTCGCTTAACCGAATCTGAATTTTAGGAAAAACCTTTTCCGAATGCCGTCATCGAGGATCGCAAAATCGATCGAAGTCGTTGGAGCATGATTTCGATGTACGTGTCGCAAGGTGATCGTTCTTTCTTTCCACGAACACGCCATCATAGTGTTCCAACTCCTCCCTCGCAGCCTTCACCCATATCGTGTTCGACCGAGTTCATGCGAGTTCTCGTTGGTCAAACGAAGGAAACGAACTCGATCCACGATCACGAGCCCTCGTGTTTACAGGCTGATCCCAGAAAGTGGACGACTACCTGTGAACCTAAGTGGAGCCAGAACGGTGTTAGGCGATTGAGAATCCTCGGCTGACCTAACCCAGACCTGTTTTGTCCGATACAGTCTCGTTCGGAACACTATCGCGACCCCATGCCACTCGGCATCATCGTCTTTCCTTGTCGAACGATCGAGAGCGACGATCCGACAGTGATTATTCTACGTTACTTGATAAAAGTAACAAGAATCTGTCTGTGCACATCTTTAGCCATTTTTATTCTAATATCGGGTTGAAACGAAAGTTCGTAGCGTTTCTAAATTAAAATTCAATGGTAAAATTAACATTCACAGATTCGTTCAATAATTCCCATTCTGTTCTGTTACCTTTTGCCACTTTTGAGGTACCTCGTCATGATATTGAATAAAACCATGAATAAATATCTCAATGCGAATGTTGTTTCGTCGAATTTTAATTTAAAAACGCCACGAACTTTCGTTCCAACCCAATATGATACATACTCGTATATACCCAAAGAATTTTTCCGATCCCTTTCTCCTAAGATTCTTAATCCAACGCATCGCGAAAAATCGCCCTTAGAAATTCTCGAGCGATTATCGCTGCCCCGCTACCCTGCGCGTTGTATACGACTGCGGAGTGCTCTTACTCCTCGGTCACCGATAAAGAAAATAAACTGTTTCCTCTATCGAGTAGCTCAGCCCCAACCCCACAAGCCGATCCTCTTGCTCAACTCTTTACGAGCTGCTTTTTCGCTTGGTGCCGGAGCCATTTAAATAATCAACCGGAAGAGTCTTTTCGCCTTTCTCCTCTATTTTTCATTTGTCTCCCGCCGCGTGTTTCTCCGTCTCGCTCTAGCCCGCGAATACTCCGCGTGTATATATTCTCCGTTTCGAGTCTCTGCCGGTTCTTTTATTGCTTCCTCTCATTTTCTCTTTTTCTCTTTTTCTCTTTTTCTCTAGACTTCTCTCTTCTCATCTCGCCTCGGGGTTTCTCGATAACGAGAAATTTATGCGAGGTTACGATAAATCCATCGTCGAGTTCGCGTTAACTATTTCCCCCGGTGAGTTCTCGATTGTTTCGTTGCGTTTGACGCAGTTGCATATTTAGCGTTTACGGTCGCGCGAATCGTGGCTCTTTCGATCGAGAGGATCGTGAAGTTCGAAACGGAAAAATCCAGAAACCAGGACCGTCGAGCATGCGAATCGCGTGGCCTGTTTATTATCAACTAAAAGTACGCGGTTCCAACGTACACACAGAGATATCGAAATGAGTCGGATGGCCGAGGTACGCGTGAATTGCAGTCGATGTTTGCTCTCAGGGAAATCCGAGGAGAGTGTATCGAAGCCAATTACACGGGGGGCAAGCTTTCCGAACGTACCGACGATAATTCCTCGACCACCCCCGCGCAACCCTTGATCCCCTAACGGCAGTAGCGGAACAGGATAGTAGTTGCGTTCGGAAGCGCTTGCTAGCCTGCGCTGCGGTCGATGAAAGCAAACTTCTGGCCGGGTAGTCGGCCGCGCAAACTTCCACAGTCAGAGGGAAAGAGAAATAGAGAGATGGGAGAGAGAGAGAGAGAGAGAGAGAGAGAGAGAGAGAGGGAGAAAGTGAAGCCGTACCTCTGACATTAATACGCGATGCTGGTTTATCGCGAGCCCCCACGGCGATCTCCATCGCTCGAATCTGCTATTTTATTCTCGGCTTTGCGCCCAGTTCCTGCCTCTGGCACCCCTGACCTCTCACCCCTGTCGAATAACTGGCCGGAGTTAATAATTAGGACGTCGCGCCGCGCCGCGTAAAGCGGGGAATGAAATTTAATTTTCCGAGTATTTCACACCTTTTTCTGTGTTAATAGATTTTTCTTCTTTGCGTACGTCCAACTCTTCGTTTACACGGCTCAGAAAAGGATATGTATAACGCGTGTGTACACAGCGGATTCACAAAATATCCGAACGTTTTTCCCAAGCTCGTGGACGGAATTCTACGAGAGGGAAATGTAGTTTTTGGTAACGAGTAGACTCGGGATCTTTATGCAATTTGCAATTTTTGTAGACAAATTTCAAGAAAGTGGAATCAGATGAAATTTTATTTTCTGAATGATTAAAAATTTTACCAAATTCCGTCGAATTTGATATCGTAGCATTTTTTGCAAATTTTCAGAAGTCATAAATGCATAAAGATCCGCAGTCTAGTAACGAGGATGCAATGATTTGTTCGGCCATTGCGCTTGCAACGCGGTGCACTCGCGCGTCCCTTTCGAGCACTCGAATGGGCAAAGAGAGAGAGGTTGTTCGCAATTTTTGCGAAACAGCGAACGAGGAACGGTATTTATGCGAAGACTTTCTGCCGCGCGTGCACGTGCCGGTGCATGCTGCAGCTGCACACACGTGTGCCCCGGCGCGGGCACGTGACACAGAGAGAAGAGCGCCTCGACTCCTCTCCTTAGTTTCCTCGCTCTGTTCCCTATCTCGTGCATTATGCAGAACGCGAGTGCACTTAGCTGCGCTTACGCACGCGCACGCACGCACGCAAGGAAGAAACAGAGGGAGCGAGAGAGAGAGAATGCGCATTCACCTCGAAATTATGCATGTCTCCTTCGGCTGCTGGCCGCGAGAAGCGCGAGAGAAATATACACCGTGAGAGAACTGCAACCCATGAATAAGTGAACCGATCCATCGGCTGAGATGGAATCGTTAAACAGAAAGCGGACCGATATGAATTTTCCATCGAACGAAGAACCCCGCGATATCGACTGCCTCGTCTCGTACTTCCCTTCGAGCTTTAGTTCACCAACGTCTTCCCGCTCGCGAATTTTCGGTAGCGAATGCAAAGTATCGATACGTCTTTCGAAAATTTTGTTCGGTCGCCGCGCCGGTCGCTGTGTTATGCATTTTTGTCGTAAATACATAAATACGTATCAACCGACGGTCCAATGAAATGGATCGAAGCATTGGTTAATCTCCAAGATGGAGACTATATCGGTCGGTTTCCTGTTCGCTCGTTTCCCTCTTTAAATGCGAAAATTATCAGCGGCACCAGCTGCGAAACACAAACACTCCGTGCGGAGAGTCGTTCCCGGTGCACAAACATCGAATCCAAGCTATCACGGATAGCCTACGCCAATATGCTGACCACCCCCTACGTTCTCTGCCACCCCCGAAGCCCTTCACAACCCTTCTTTCACCGCGAGCTGCAACCGTTAGGGAAACCGTTCGCTGTGGAAATAGCCAATCGGAACACGGTCAAATAAAGGATAATATTTTCATTCGCGCGGAAAATATCTCCGGGAAACGCGAGGACCCGTTAAAACGATGGCTTCTAATGTTTTTAATTTAACGATCATTAAGATTGCAAAGACGAATCCACGAGGATTAAACAAATTTATTTGAAATGCGTATCGTATTTTAAGTATGTTCTGGAGGTATATAAAAACGCAATAAAATTTTTGAAAATTTGACAAGATATAATTCTTACTAAATTAATGCAATTACCAAAGTTTGGGTTCGATTCGCTGCACCGTTTAATATTTATAGCAACTTAAAGTTTGCACATTTTAACGCGTCTTCTTATGGAGAATTCATAAAATTCCACTTCAAACCCTATTTAAACCTTGAAAAACGCAACTAGAATCTCCATTTTTTTATATACAGGGTGCGGCACCTAAAACAGGTCACCTGAATAAATCGCTTGCTTTTGAAGATAGAAAAAAAAGGATCAGACCAAACTTACTTGATATCGAGGGGCTCGTAATCCAATGTCATTAATTTTTTAATAGGTGGAGACGTCAAGGAGATACGAAGGTCAACTCTGGTTTTTTAAATAGAACGGTACGGTTTTTTATTTACATTCTGATAGCGTATTTCAAGACGAATACAATGACCTATTACGAAGGTCGTTCAAGGTCGCGCAAGGTCAACCGCAATAGAGAATAAAATGTCTCGAAGCACCCTTCAAATACTTTTGTTTCTTCTCTGGTTGTGGCATACTGCTCTTCCAAGTATTGGTAAGGGTCGCAGAACATAAATAAACATACCATCGCATCGTATGCTTACCTGTATCCAGAAATGTTATTAGTAGTTTGACTACCGACCAGAGTACGGCTTCGAAATATTCAATCCGAGTGTTCAATTTTCAAGAATGCGTTACACGATAGCAGAGAAAGTGGAAATGGTTATCATTTATGGCGAATGTCATAGAATTATGAGGAAAGCGGTACGCGTGTATGGTGAAAGATTTACCGATCGTAATAGTCCTTCGCTTTCTGTCTTTGCAAACATTATAAAAAAGTTTCGAGAAACTGGAAATGTGGATAAGAAAAAACGCACTCTAGCCAAAAAAGCAACCGACGATGGAAACACGATAAACAGTTTAGCAAGTGTAAGACAGAATCCACATGTTGGTACGAGGCAACTTGAACGCGAGAGTGGCATCGGTCAACGAAGTATGTTGCGAATACTTAAGGTTAACAAATTTCACCCATTCCACATTTCACTGCATCAACAATTAAGTGAAAATGTATTGCAACGTTTTAGATTATGTCTCAGTGTTCAATGTCGTCATTCTGAACATTTGAAGTAGCAGCGAATACGTAAATAACATGTTACATGTAAATCGTCGTAGCGTTCGAAGAGTGCTTTGAGACATTTTATTTTCTATTGCGGTTGACCTTGCGTGACCTTGAACGACCTTCGTAATAGGTCATTGTATTCGTCTTGAAATACGCTATCAGAATGTAAATCAAAAACCGTACCGTTTCATTTAAAAAACCAGAGTTGACCTTCGTATCTCCTTGACGTCTCCACCTATTAAAAAATTAATGACATTGGATTACGAGCCCCTCGATATCAAGTAAGTTTGGTCTGATCCTTTTTTTTCTATCTTCAAAAGCAAGCGATTTATTCAGGTGACCTGTTTTAGGTGCCGCACCCTGTATAATAAAAATTATGTAATTAATTATATTCAAATTTTATTAGGATTCGCTAAACAGTTACAGAGCAAAAAATTATAAACTGTTACAAAACATCAAATTTATCGTGTTGTCATCTCAATAGCATGGAAACGCGACAACGGTGTAGACCACTGAATATTGCTACTATATCATCGATGATTGCGCGCGACGTTTGAATACTTGCCGGTCTTTTACATACACACAAAATTTACTCTTTTGAAGTAAAATAAAAAGAATTAAATTAATTTCATTATTACTATTATTATTATTTTTTTATTTTTTTTTATTATCACGATAATGTCCAAACGCACACAATACTACCAACTCTCAAATATAAAAATACAGCTGAGTTCAGTGCAGTAGTGTTGTCACGTTTTTTTGTTATTATCAGAACATAATTTTATGCAAATTTTACATGTTTATTTTCAGTAATAACCATAAATATTGCTTTCCGAGGTATTTTTAATTTATTTAAATATTTATTTTTAACTTTTTATTGCGTAATTATATACAGGGTGAATTCGATAAAGCAGGACACCTAAATATCTCCGTTACTTTTCGTTGTACAAAACAACTTCGTAGGACAAAGTTACACTGTTTGAAGGGCCCCATATAACGGTGCAAGGGAAAAAAAATTTCAAGGTCATTTTTATGAGATTTCAAGGTTATCGATGTTTTTTTAAATGGAATGATATATTTTCGTTAACGTAATGTTGTACCTGACAAAATAACGAATTCGTGCATGTAACACAATATGACCTTCAAATGACCTTCCACCCAGAAAAATGGTATAAATAAAATTCAACGTGTAAGATTCATTCGATGTATTTCTGTTACGCCAAATGTTCAAAAATATTCCCTTGAGCTGCTATACATTCGTTCAGCCGTGAAGTTACAGAACGTACTGCTGCGTAATTCATTTCTGAGGAAATCGACGCACAAACCTGGACGATTCTTTCTTTCGTGTCGTCTATAGTCGTTGGTGGTTCACTATAAACATCGTCTTTCAGTTTTCCCCATAGATAAAAATCAAGGGGTGTAAGGTCTGGTGAGCGAGCTGGCCATAATACGGGTCCGTTACGTCCAATCCAATGATTTGGAAACTTGTTATTTAAGAATTGTGTTACGACACGGGAAGAATGGGCCGAACATCCGTCATGTTGATACCATATATTTTCACGAATGTTCAAGGGTGTATTTTCCAGGAGAATTGGTAACGATTCTCGTAAAAATTCCATTGTATTTTTCTGCATTTAATGTTCCGGTAATAAAGCGAGGCCCAATTATTTGGTTATCTAAAATTCCGCACCAAACATTGACGGACCACGGTCTTTGTTTGTCGACTGTCCGTAACCACCGCGGATTTTCAGATGACCAATAATGTAGGTTTTTTAAATTTATTTGCCCGTGATTTGTGAACGAAACTTCATCGGTAAATAATACATTATTAAAAAATGCTCCATCGTTTATCAATTGTCTCGATCCCCACTGGCAAAAGTTTACACGATTTACAAAGTCTCTGCAATGATGTTCTTGGTGAATCGATAGGTGAAAGGGGTGAAATTTGTGTTCCTGGAGTATTTGCACTACACATTTTTGACTAATGCCACTTCCTCGTGCGATTTGCCTCGTACCAGCACGAGGGTTTGTATTCGCTGCTGCCAGAACATTAATTGTGTTTGCTTCGTTCCTTACAGTCCTCACCTTTGTACGTTTTTTATTTTCGACACTACCAGTTTCACGGAATTTATTTAACAAGTTGGAGTAAACGGAAACCGATGGACAATTACGATTAGGAAATCGGTCCTTGTACAACTGCACGGCTTCTCTTAAACACTGTCGACTTTCTCCATAAATGAAAATCATATCGATCTTATCTTCCTTCGAGTAACGCATTGTGAAACGTTCATCGATAAACTGATCGAGAAATCTTAGAAACTGTGGAAATCTGATAGCAAGAAGGTCTTCCGAGTAATTAGTAGTGGATAAACACGATTCTGTACGAACGTATAGGTGAAGGTATACCATAATTGTCCTCCTGTCAACACCGAATCTGTTATTATGTTGTGTATTGCGATACATTTGAATGTATAGCAGCTCAAGGGAATATTTTTGAACATTTTAAATTTTATTGAATTTTATTTATACCATTTTTCTGGGTTGAAGGTCATTTGAAGGTCATATTGTGTTACATGCATGAATTCGTTATTTTGTCAGGTACAACATTACGTTAACGAAAATATATCATTCCATTTAAAAAAACATCGATAACCTTGAAATCTCATAAAAATGACCTTGAAATTTTTTTTCCCTTGCACCGTTATATGTGGCCCTTCAAACAGTGTAACTTTGTCCTACGAAGTTTTTTTGTACAACGAAAAGTAACGGAGATTTTTAGGTGTCCTGCTTTATCGGATTCACCCTGTATATTGAATATCACAAATTTATTATCTTGCAAAGATAATTTATTATCATACTATCATTCGCAAAAGTCACATACAATTTTTTATAATATGAAGACAATTTGATTGAAACATAAATATAACATGAAATTTACTAATTAAACGAAAGCTTTTTAAATTAATCTATTTTTTTAATGCAAAATATACTCATGAATGGCTTTCATTGCCAATCTATTGATGGATTTCGAATTTCTTGCACTTTTGTCTCCCATTGTACCTCCAGAACATCCTTAAGCATCTTAAATTGACAATCTCAATGCACATGTTTTTTATCGTAATTTTCAAACGCATTCTTCCAGCAGTTGTTCCACTCGCTGCAACGATACAAATAAACAAAAATCTGCTCGTATCGCAACCAGGGTTTCAACGAAATTTCCAGCGGAACCGTTTCAACCTCGCAACGACCGTGGCCGCAGCCGAGAACGCAGCCGAGGACGCAGCGCTCTCTCGCTCGTCAAACTTCCGCGAATCACCGGGTTCGTCGTCAGTCCTCTTTTAATTAGAAAACTACAGGGGAAAAATGGGAGACCGAGGATAGGTATGTTCGCGGGCTTTTATTTTTCATGAGCGCGGGAACGACTCCAGAGAACAACTCGGTCTCTATGAAAAGCACAGGAATCTCCGTTCCGCTCCGTTATTTCGCATTGAAACTGCAATTTTCTACTGTGACACGTTGGCGTCGAACCCGTGCGCGAATCTGTTGGGAATTGTGGGCAATTAATTGGGGAACAATGCTGCGGAAGATGCTAGTGAAAAACAGGTTGATTCATTGGAGCTTAGAAGAATTCGTTCAAATTCTTTTAGTCTTAACCTGTAAATTATTACTCGATTCTTTTACGTCAGAAGAATTTCGCTCGACCTGTCCTTTTGATACTTGGTTGGACGATAATAGAACTCTTTCTCGATGTACAGTTAAAATTTTAAGTTGATCGGTCCGGTAACTTTTATGTAATGAATTCTATCGATCGGCCACGAAGAAACTGTTTATAGAAAAACTCCTTCGAAGTTCGAACTTTGCTTCGATAGTTGATGACTTTGAAAATATGACGCGTTGCAACCTAAAATTTTGCAGAGACATTCTCAAAGTCGCAAACTACAAGATCGTTCGAAATTAATCGATTTCGATTACCTACCCAAAAAAATTTTTTTGAATTTTGTCAGTACGACAAACTTGAATTTTCCAGTTTTGATTTCGTGGCGAGGATTCCGATATAACTTTATAGAACATCGAGGGAGTTAGGTGCGCGTGCATTCGGACTCGGTCGAGAAAGAATCGATAGCAGACAGGTATTTATAAAACGGTGACCAACAAATGCGAGCAACATTATCAATGCATGCTCGGGTCGCGGTGATATTTATTCTTATCGGTGCCGCTAAATAATTTCTGCACGGTGACCGCTTTAACTTTCGACCGAACTCACGAATATATGATTCGCCGATAAACTCGCGTAGCTTCTCGCGAAAAATTACTTCGCACGAAAACAGGTTCGCAATTTTTTCTTTTTCTTGTTTTTGTGGATATGCATCGACGAAATTTCTTAACGAGGGGTTGACGTAAGAAAATCGTGGAGCAGCGGTGGAACGCGATTTGCAGGTGTCGATTGTAACGATTTATGTCAATTAGGTCTCGGAAAACAAAACGAGCGGAACGATCCGCCGCGCCGGATAATCAATTGGTTTCTATCCCTTGCGAGAAGAGAACAGGGTCGCGTAGGCGATCGACGATCGATTTCGCTCTTGTTCGCGTTCGCGATTGCGAAACGATCGAGAACTCGGTCAACGATTGGATAATTGAAACGTTCCCGCGATTCTGTTCCGCGTGCGAGACGCTTTCCACCGGAACGATAAGCTGTCGGAGCAATTAACAATTGGGGAACGTGGATTCGGAAACAGAATTGCTCCGTCACCATCGATTGCAGCGACACGACAATGTGGGAGTGAAGTTGCTGCTGAAAAATACGTTATTGGGTGGGAGTGACACACGATAGAGGGGTCTACCCAGGCTTAAATGATAGGGGACAGTTCCTTGAGCACGACAGTGCACACAATTATTAAATCATGTTATTCCGACCGTATATAAATCCACTAAATTTTAAAAAACCTCTCACCCCACGCTACTAACTGCGAATTTCAATTTAATTACACATTTTTATGATTAATTTTGGCCAACCCACGAAACGGGTATCGATATGCACTTTTCCCGCGATTCCATACGATTATTATTTGCCCGCTTTGAACCCGAAACGAGCCTGAAAATGGCTTTCGGCCTTCGCTGGATTTCCTCCGATGAGTCTGCTTGCTCACCGTTTTGTTGTTCTTTTTCTGTTGCAAGCGAGTCCCATCTGTTTTCTTAAATATTTTCCGAGGCTGTTTGCCCCGGCGCGACGCGGCGCGACGCTGGTAACGCAAGGTAAGAGTCGAAATGGCGGAACTGCGTTTCGCTGTAGACACAGACGTCTGCCCCGTAAAATCGTCAACACGGGAGACCCTTCTGACAATGAGAGATTTCCACTGGGAAACTCTTCACCGCGATTGTTTCCACGCGCTGTTTTCTTTCGTCGACCGGACGCGCGGGCTCTGCAATTCTGCGAGGATTCGCAACGACACGGGAACCCGCAGATCTGTTCAAACTTGAGATAGAAACCAACTTTTCATTTCTGGAGCGGTCTGTTCGGAAGAAAGTCTGCTTAAGACATTATATTGAAACTACGAACGTTAGAAAGTTCTAATTAGACTTGAACGATAGCGAACAATCCTCGGAATATAACGATGTATAATGTATAGTATTGTCAATGGTTATCAAAGTTTAAACATGCGCTAATACGACGTACTAATGATTACAAAATTATCAAATTATGCGCAGTCGTGTTTCGAAAATTAGGTAATGCACGGAAACTGCGAACGCTGCGAAGTTCTAACTAGACTGAAGGGTTGAAGGACGGATCCCCGAATGTAATAGTATACAAAATTATTCAATTATATTGTTCTAAATTTGCGTAACTGGCTGGCGAAGTTCAAAGGAGCAGTATCATATTCTGCAGGCAGATAGCATTTAAAATTGAAGACTCAGGAAACTGAAAGATTCACGTTGTCACAATTAAATTATGGCACTAGTGATTCGCGTATTGCGAGCTCCCGTCTCATCTTATCGTTCATTAGAATCTCAAAATTGCGAATGCGCCACTGAAAAATAAAATAAAATAGAATAGAAGACAGCTCGCTCTTTTTGTCACCGCAAAATCCGCAGAATTCCGAGTCGAAAAATCGTCCTCAGGATTCCTGGTTCGGTTCCTGGTTCGGTTCTCAAAGGCTCGGAAACCCATCCGTGTTTATTACGGTGTCGTCATCTCGAAGCTAGCTAATTTCAAGCTGGCGGACCGTTCGCAAGAATTTAATTTCCACGCGGCGCGGCGCTCCATTCCGCGCTGCGCCGCGCCGCGCCGGCCAGCAACTTAATATTTGCATTGAGGTCCAAATTCAGAAGGTCGGTCCGTTTCTCTTTCCTCTTTCCTCTTTTTCTCTCTCTCTCTCTCTCTCTCTCTCTCTCTCTCTCTTTCTCTCTTTCTCTCTTTCTCTCACTGCGAAACACAGTCGCGATCCAAGTTAATCACGGGTCTGCCAGGGAAAAAAGAAGCAGGAATTTTCAGTTTGGACGTTTCACGGCTCACGGCGGCGAGCTCTCCTCGTTCGTCTAATCGCGAGACTCGCAATTAGCGTTGCCGCGATTATCCCTCTTGAATGAATGCCTCCGACGCCCAAGCTTTATTATCGTTATTTCGCAGACGAGTCCGGAGCTCAGCCGATTCTCCGCCAAGCTTTCTCGTGTTGGCTGGAACAGTACTTGGTTATTCCACATTAAAACTGAAGACGCGGCTACTGTTTGTCAAAATGCGTTTCATTAGTGAATTTGGAGTAATGGTTTATTTTTGCGTTGCTCTGCTGTCGCTCAATTATTTTGTTGTTCTACTTTGATTCTACTTTCATGTTGCTTCGCTTTCGATCCATTTTTACATTGCTCTACTTTGAATATATTTTTCTGTTGCTTTGCTTCGATTCTACCTTTATGTCTTTTAATTTAAATCTATTTGACGTGTACCTATATTTACACGAGTACAGTGTTTGTACAATGTTTGTACGCAAGAAGCAGCTAAACAAATATGTACAATATTATTAGGTTGTCCGAAAAGTTCGTTTCGTTCTCGATTAATGTGCTCGGCGCAAATTCAGAGTAGTTTTTAAGAAAACCAATGGCATGGTTAAGAAAGGGGAAGCTTGAGGTATAATAAAACATTAGCGAACGAAAGTTTGTGTTGTTTGTGTATGCTGATGTTATCGAACAATATGAAATGTGCACGTAGCGAAAGAAACTTTTAGGACAACCTGATAGATGAAAATCATGAATGACAAAATCGTAAGCGAGGGTTAAGGAAGAGGGTTCGAGGGTTAAGGAAGACCTCTCGAAGGGCAAGGTTGTTCCCTCCGCTCGTTGATTCTCGTTGATTCGATCGAGGGTAGAGTCCATGAATGAAACTCGCTCGACGGGTATACGCACTCACGCACACCCCGTCCAACCTGTCCCGAGCACGCATCCGCAAACGCAGGCGAATTAGGTCGAGGGTTGTCCCGGACCTTGCTCAACTCGATTGCGATGATAATTAACTGCGGACGATCGGGCGAAATTCGAATTTAATGAGTCAGATAATCGCGATGTTGAATTCACAACTTTAGTCAATTTTTATGATTTCACCGTGGAAGCTAAACTAAATTTTCCCGCATACGACGATATTTTACTAACTAAAAAGCACGCGTAGAAATTTTTTTCGAAGCCGAGGAATCTTTCACGGTAAAATGAAGAAAAGAAACATAAATAGTTAGCAGATATCCGGTGCAGGAAGGTTCATCGTTTTATTAGTTAATTACCGTTGTTGCCGGGCCGCTTGCGAGAAATTACGACTGGCGAAAAATTTCAGAATTCGCCGAGTTTTTCCTCGACTTTTCCGTAATTAGAACTTGCAATCTCTTCCTCCCTACCTCTCTCCAATTACAAACAGGAAAACTGTGCTAATAAAGATCAAACGATTGGGAATTTCACCGCGCCGTGCCGCGGAACGGCGTGGCATCGTGAACTAGAGTTTTACAGTTCCTCGTTATATAGCCGATTAATTAGGCTAGCGGATAAAAAAGAGCCGTGAAATATCGGCGGCAATTACGTTTATACACGACGTACAACTTTCGCGTAATTGTCTGCGACACGTGTTCCTCTTACGAGTGAAAGAAAGAGAGAGAGAGAGAGAGAGAGAGAGAGAGAGAGAGAGAGAGAGAGGTAGAACGTTTGGCTTCGTGACACTGCGTCCGACAGTCGGCTAAAGCTTTCCTCGATATTTCTCTCTCTCTCTCTCTCTCTCTCTCTCTCTCTCGCGCTCTAGCTCTCTTTCGGGAAGTAGGCTACTTTGATAGACGCTGTATTAGGTCGCTGCAGAAGTTTCGCGCGCCAAACTACGTCTTCTGCAAACTCGATTCTTGCGACCAGTTTGCAGACTTCAAAGGACGCATTTTCTACCGACACCAATGACAAGAAGCGTCGTTACGACAGCCTTTGCCGAACAATTAGCACTCACGTTTTCCGAAAATTTTTACATTTTTCAGCCTAATTGTGAAAGCATAGGGATCGTCGTGCAAGAGAAACATGTTTCAAGTTGACTCTGTACGGAACAGGAGCTAAACGAGAATGTATCTCTTTTTTAATTATTTTAGCAACCCGACAACAATATAAAAACGTGATTGGGTAGAATACAAAAGGTATCGCAAATGATTTGCGAACGAAACGATTTCATGTATCGTCTACAGAATACAGTGATGTTTGTTTTTATTACAATACGAATGTCTAACAATGGTTAAACGATATTTAAATCGACCGATTTGACGAGGGTTGTACGCTGGTTGCAATAAACCTTTGAATGTTTTAGAATTTCCTGCGTTTCGATTATGGAGACTACACAAATGATTCTCGTACAGAACGATTCTATAGACTGACCTGAATAAAATCGTGTATTTTATATAACGTTAATAAATATTTCAAAACGTTTGCAAAATGTCCGGAACGAGGAAACCAATATTCTTAGATATTTGCTACAGCAATATGTTCGCTTCGGGAATTGTTTAAACATGTATAACAGGTTAGAAGTTTATTCCAGTTGTAATATATACAGGGTGGTCCACGCAACTTGCACACCTACAATAACCTCCAAAGTATGCGTTGCACGGAAAAGTTTTGTATACAGAAGTTGCATGGTCCGAAGGGATACATTATGTGGTGTATGTATTTTTTTTACAGGTGGAAGCGTGTCGGAGATTTGAAGGTCGACTTTGTTTTTTTAAATGGAATACTATATTTTTTGTACCAAAATATGGAAGAATGTCAAATGCCGAGTAAAAAAGTATCGAGCTTCGTTAGTCCTAAACCTAATAATTAACGAGTAATTGTACTTTATTTCCTGAACATTTTCTTCGCGTAATTTCAAGTTAGAAATTCAACCTTATCACAGATTTCCGCAGGACAGCTGGACGTTTACGTGACAATGTTTATAAACACGACAACGTTTACTTATGATCCGCAATCTCCTATCATGTCCGTAATTCGGTATCGAAGTTATCCTCGGTGTTTGCGCGTAATTATAAGAAAGATAAAAGCAAAAATGAAATTTTGTAATAGCGAAAAACTTACATGCTTTTAATTTATGGTGAGTGCCGTAAAAATGCAACAAGAGCTAAATCTATGTATGCCGAAAGGTTTCCTGAACGAAATCAGCCACCTCGGTGGATATTCGATAGAATCTGTAAATCGCTTCGGCAAACCGGAAGTTTTGCCAACTGGAAATTTTTGGAAACTGCCACTTCCGATGTAAATACAATTGCTGTCCTAGCATCGGTAGCAGAAAATCCCCGTATTAGTACACGGCAGATTTCACGAGGTTCTGGCATTAGTAAAACAAGTAATAGATTGCATCGCTGTATCAATGTCAATGGATATCGCTTCGAACACTTATGTTAGTTGCGATAAGCTACTAGGTCACCCATGTTAACAAACATTGTCACGTAAACATCCCACTGTTCTGCGGAAACTAACTACTAACTACTAACTACTAACTAACTTCTAACTCGATATTACGCAAAGAAAATTTTCAGTAAATAATGTGAAATTATTCGTTAATTACTAGGTCTAGGACTAACGAAGGTCGATACTTTTTTACTCAGCATTTGACATTCTTCCATATTTTGGTACAAAAAATATAGTATTCTATTTAAAAAAACAAAGTCGACCTTCAAATCTCCGACACGCTTCCACCTGTAAAAAAAATACATACAGTAAAATCCGCATTACTGTCCTTTGTTTATATCCACTTCACTGTTCAGTGCCTTCTCGCTCCACTGGCGGCCGACGCCGCGCCGCGCCGAAGGCGGCGATGATTGATCTCGGCTCGGGTCTATCGGTGTAAACACCACACATTGACTCGAACGAATCGAAATTTTCATTATTTTTTTAATGAAATTTCACTATCGTATTTCTGGCATTTTTCTGATCAATACAAGACCAAACACGATATAATTCCAATTGTATTTAGTGGTTAAATCGACGATTCAAGTTTCGGTCGCAAGGAAGGACAGCGTATGGGAAAGAAAGAGACACTCGTTCTGTCCTTCTCTATATTCGGCTTCTCCTTTGAATTTCATTCTTCCTTCTCTATGTTCGGACTATCCTTCGAATTTCATTCTATCCTTCTCTATGTTCGGCTTCTCCTTTGAATTTCATTCTATCCTTCTCTATGTTCGGCTCCACCTTTAAATTTCAATCGATCCTTCTCTATGTTCGGAATCGCCTTTGAAGTAACAAAAATACGATTCAGGATCCAGATTACTGTCCACCATAAATACGGCTGGTGGACAGTAATGCGGATTTTACTGTACACTACATAATGTACTCCTTCGGACCATGCAACTTCTGTATACAAAACTTATCCGTGCAACGCATACTTTAGAGGTTGTTATAGGTGTGCAAGTTGCGTGGACCACCCTGTATGTTTAAGGGTTAATTTAAAAATTCTCTAAATGAGAATAAAAAAAAATTCCCATAAAGCAAACATCAAAATCATCAGTTTCCGGACCACCATGCGCCACGTCCTCTCTACCGATGGTAGGGGTAGGAAGTCTAGCAACTAAGGGTGGTTGAACGGGGGGTTGATGCGCCAGCCATAGCCAGAGTAGAGCAGAGTAGAGTAGAGCAGAGTAGAGTCAGAGGAGAGACAGAGGCAGAGGCAGAGGCACGGGCACACGCCACAGGGGGCGTTCGAGGGTTTGCGAGGGGTTTAGAGGTTGCGTGGGGGGGGGGGGGGGGGGGGGGGTATCCCGACAGGGTAGAAAGGAGGGTGGAAAAGGCGCATGCCAGTTGTGCCGTCGCCGCGTTCCGAGTCGGCAAGCCTGGGTCGTCGTTCCGGGTGCATCTTCCGCCAATTCTATCCCGGTTTGTGTGGTTCTCAGTGTTCCGGTGTGTCTCGACCGAACAGGATATCACCTGGAAGAGCGACGTGCAATTTCTTTTTCTTTCCCCTGTTTGTTTCGGAATTTCGAGATTGTCGAAAGTGGAAAGAAAGTTTACGGGAGCGGCTCGCGATGACGCGACGAGTGCATCGACAGTGAGCCGGCCTGTATTTTCGCGGCGCCGATCGATTTTCTTTTCGACAATTAGCGGTGTGCGGCTTCTCGGTGAAGGGCATCGACCCTGCCGCTTGCTTGCTTGCTTGCCTGCTTGCCTGCTTGCGTTGCCAGCGTCTTCGTTCTTCCGATTGACCGAGTCCTCTCGTTCTGGTTCCGATTCTTCGGGGTGATTCCGCCCTGAAGAGACGCCTCGCGATTCACGTGCGCCCGGCTATCCTTCTGCTATATCGATGCTACGTATACTGATGCCTCTTTGCTTTCGATCGAGAGATGAGAGAGCGTTGGAGGATCTGCTGCCGGAGGATCGAGCTTGAGGATTTTTTCGAAAGGATGTGGGAGTTGGATTGCGAGAGGTTTGTTGTTGGTGTAGAATTGTAGTTGAGAAGGTTGGATAGGTGCGAGACGGTTGGAGATGTTTGAAGTTGGTTTTTGACGGTCCTGAAAATACATGGAAGCAAATTGATGAAAATATAGGAATTGTGTTTCTTTAATAATCCCGCCCATTCAAAATTACTCGGTGAATAGTCAAAAGTTTAATACGGATCTCAGTTGCTAGAGGTAACCGGTAACGCGACTCTGGTTGACTGTGAAGAGGGTTGAAACGCGCTTAGGGATGTACGAGAAAATTTGTAAGCATGTCTGTGGCTCGTTTATTGTCGCGAGAAGAAACAAACGGGTGGAAACGAATTGTTTAAGTAAATTAATTGTTAGAATTAACGGTAAAGTACAAGACGAGAGTGAAGAACGTGGGAGGGGCTGTGAAAATGCATTTAGGCGTAAAGGAGACAATTTGTGCGGATGCTGCTCGGGGAGGTTATTTGTTGCAGCGAGAAGTAGCAAATGGGACACGGAAATAAATTGCTAGAACCAACTAGAATTCTGGCGAATGAATCATTATGAAGGGGGCTGAAACCTAACAATAGCGAATAGTTCATTACGAAGGGGGTTGATGAAAAGTTTTAACAAAGAAAATACCTCTATTTTGCTATTATTTGAGAGCTGTTTGAAACAAATTGCAACAAGCGCTATAATTCTCGTGAATGGGTCATTATCGGGGGCTTGAGGGATGATCGAGAGCAGGGGAAACATTTTTTGGCTAACAAGAATTATTTGTCTCGCCGGATAATAAATAACGAAGGATTTGACATAGAAATCAATTGTGATATTGGTGAATGGTAGAACGAGGAAGGGATGGAAACGCGTTTAGGGGTGGAGGAGACAATTTTTGCGAATGTTCGAGGGTCATGATTGATTACGAAGGAGGTTGACGGTCGTTTACATTTATGGCAGACAGTTTCTACGCGACGAGGCGGCTGGATTATTTATCTATGTCGGAAGAGAAATAAAAGAAAGCAATTAAAAAACGTTTTTGAATCTTTCTAAATTTAAAAAAATGCTGCTTATCATTGGTATACCAACTATTTGCAGAAAATGATATCCAAAGATCCAAGTGTACAAACACTTTTTTAATTCACTTTACAGCAGGTCTGACTGCGCGAATTCGTGCTGCTGCATCCGCAAATCTGAAAAGTTGCAGGCACGGTTCTAGCCGGCTTCGAATTTCGCGATGTAAATGGGATTGGTGGGCAAATGCGCGAATTATGTTTCCGGAGGAGACGCATCGGACCGTTCTAACGCGAATTCTGCATCATCCTCCATCGTTTTAAATCCCTGGCAGAGAAGCTCGTGCCGAGAGAGGGGGAGAGAGAGAGAGAACAGAAATTGTCGATAGAGAACTCTCCCAATGGGACTTGGCTATTCCCACCATCCTTGTCCTCTCTCTCTCTCTCTCCCTCTCTCTAGGATCTAGATTTAATAATTATCCGAGCGCGGGAAATTCGTATAATGTGAACGCTTTGATCCCGTTTCCAACGGCGTTCGCTATTCGTTACGCGAAACGTTTTCCCAATATGAAAACGCGCGCTATGCTTAAGAATTTGGACGTTTTCTCGTATCGTTACGGTTTATCAAATTTTGGCAAATTCATTACTATTGCTAATAGCATCAGTTGTAAGACGTAGGCACTAAATAGGATTTTATTTCTCTTCTCAGCGAGGATTTTCGAGAGCAATAAAGTTTGTCGCGATCGGACGGTTTCTTTTCGATTGTGATTTTTTGGGGAAAACTAGTTGCCCGAGGTTAAATCGAACGTTTACTCGCGATCGATCATGCACTGGTTCTAGAGGTGTGCTAGCCCTGAATTTCCATTGGAAGTTGAAATAGTATATTGTACAGGTTCTCTCTCGACATTTTTATCGGGTCGCGTACCTACGAACGGAAGCGCGCGAAGACCGGCAATTTTCTCACCCCGATAATGGCCCGCGATAAGTTTCCGCCTCGCGAGGCCGCCATTGTGCTCCTCGGCTTTCGAAAATCAAAAACTGTATCTGCGCGTTAAGTATGACGGCCAATGGGATCGTGGCTTCGAATTATTTACGACTGGCACGAAATACGAAATAATGCCAATTACACGGTGCACACGTATCTTCTCACTCGCAAAACCTCGATGTCTAGACGACGCGTCTTCTAAATTTGGAAGCAGAATTCTGAAAATTGGCCGAGGTGTGCGCCTCGAGAGTCGGAGAACCTCGACTCTCTCGGCTCTCTTAAAGCGGAACAATTAGCACGAGTGTCGACCTTGACTTTTTCCCACGCAACGCCCCTCTGGGAGAACAAAAGAGGCTCGCGTTCCCTCTACAGTTTACAGGGAAATAGCTTTTCCATCGACGTTTTTCCGCCTCGAGAAAACCTCCGGAAGCCTCTGGCTATTTTTCCTCTGTCTCTCGAACTTAAAACTCTCGAGAATCGACAAATTTCAGATTCTCGAGTATTTGACAATACACAACCTGTTGTTGTTTCGTTTTAACTCTTTAAAAATTTCTGTACACATTTTCTACAATTTCACAATTTTTATACACGATCAAATAATTAAATTCTTTCGAGAAAAATAATCCTTTCGGAAGCGATGTTCACGATTTTAATCGCTTTTACATTCTGTCGAGGCCAGTCCTTGCTTCGGCTATAAAGAAAATGAACTTCGAAGGGTCCCCCATTGTTCGAGAACTCGACAACGATGGTTTACCGTGAAAGTTTCCATCGGGAGTTGTCGACTATTCGAAGTTTCGATCGAAGAGGTCTCGAATCGTTCGATTTTCGCTGCTCGTTCTTCCTCGCTTCGCGTTCGGATTTCTGATTTTTCTCGGGCTGTGGAAAAATCGAAGGGCTTCGTCCTCGTGGCTGACGTTACGCGAACTGGTTTATTCAAGCCCTTGACGTCGATTGTAAGAAAAATATACTGTTGTATTCCGGAGAGTGTATATGTAGAATCATTCGCGTGGCCATTATGGTCGGAGCAGAAAAAATTGTTGAAATTCGTTGAACAACTCAATTGCCCTATTGTTGTTGTAACGAACTCGATAACTGCACAAATGATTATTGACTGAACCAGGTATTTCTTGATAATTCGACGACCCGGATGTCACCGAGCGATGCGACCACCACGAATTTCCATATCGGGTGGACAGGGAGCAAGCAATCAAGCACGAGTGACGCGTGTCACCGACGTTGCGCGTCGCTTTCACCATGGGGTTAGCCACTGGGAAGATAAGGAACAAAACAAGCCAAATTATCGTTTAATCGACACTCACCGAATAAAAGGACTCGCCCACGATATCGGCGATTCGTAGAATTTCCTTCGAGACAAGAGAAACGTATCACAATTTCTTTCTTGCATTTTGAGATTTAATCGATACGCTTTGCTGCAACGAGAACAATTGAAAAAGATTCCAGAACGAAAACAGATCGTTGCTGAAAGCAAACAACTTTGTCGAACCGCGCGCGCACGCGGGGAAAAAGTCGCGAGCGTTTTGCGGGGTGTTCGCCGCGCCGCGCCGCGACGCGCCGATCCGAAACGGATTTCACGGGAAAAGGGGGTTGAAAAGCGCATCGCCGCAGGAGGAATTTAACAATGCTACGACCGTGCCCATACGGGACAAACGCAAATACAAACCCCTTTTTCTCTTTACCGTTGCCCGCCGGAGAATTATTCCCCGGCGCCTTTTCACCCCCGGGTTTTCGCGTTTCTTTTTTCTGTGGCCACGTTTCGCCGTGAACTCCCCCTCCTCCCCTCCCCCTCTTTCGCTCGCTGAACTTTTTTTTTCTCTCGCCATTTCGTTCCTCCTGCGAATATCTCGATTCGCGATCGACTAACCGAAGGTCCCGTCACCGACAACCATGAATTCTATCTCCACTTTTTACCGTCGAGCTGCGGTAAATAATAATTATTTTAATAGACGAGGTGTCGTTCGGAAATTTTTCTCTGTGACTGGGACAGAGAGAGAGAAAGAGAGAGAGAGAGAGAGAGAGAGAGAGAGAGAGAGAGAGAGTGAGAGAGAGAGAGAGAGCGAGTCACCACTACAAATTGCTGTACCATTATTAAAATATTGTCTACATTATTAAATATGTTGGTATCTAATCAATTACTAAACATTCAAGTATTGTACGAGGTACAGTCAGGGACAAAAATAAGTGGACAGTTAGTTTGTGTAAGTAGTTAGTTTGTAAAAATGAAGTTTAGTCGAATTAACACGACTGTTATAAACTTAAGTTTTATTTACTATATATTCTTACAGCGTATAGATTATTTAACGAATAATTGAAGTTCGTATTTACATCTTTGTAGAAACACGCCGTGCCATAACGAAAACGTCAGCTATTTATCAGGAGACAAAAATGAGTGGACACTCGATGAAATGCGTAATAAATGAAACACATAACAAAATTAGTATTTGGTATTGCCGCCTTTTGCACGTATTACAGAGCTTCCAGACGTCGAGGAATACCTTGTATCAACTTTTCAATATAATCGTTACTAATTTTTTCATATTCGGACTGTAATCTTCTGAAAAAATCGACCTTATTATTTCGCTGGTCCGATGGAACTTTTGCGTCCAGTAAACTCCATAAGTTCTCGATAGGATTCAAATCAGGGCTCTGGGCCGGCCATTCGAGCAATTTAACATTGGAATCTTTAAAAAATTTTTTAGTTTTCTTAGCAGCGCGCTTAGGGTCATTGTCTCGTTGAAAGACAAATTTGTCGTCGCAACCCATTTCTACCACTGTTTCTTCTAAATTTTCATTTAGTATATTAATATACTTATCTGCATTCGTAATGCCGTCAATTTGTACTAACGTACCAATTCCGCTTTGCGAGAAGCACCCCCACATCATTAACGATCCACCGCCAAATTCGACTGTGGGTGTAATAAATGGTCTTTTATACGCTTCATGTTTTTTTCTCCAGACTTTGTGCTTCTTTTTTAATTGCCGCAATTCAAATTTACTTTCGTCGCTCCAAATGATATTTTTCCAGAATAATATGTGACTTACGTCTAGCTTTGCAGCATTTTAAACCAGCTTCGCGCAGTCTTCGTTTTATTGTTTTTGTTGAAACATTTAATCGTTGGATCTTATCGACTTGTACGAAAAATCCGACGGTCTTCTTGTATGGTGGTACAGCGTTTGCGTCCACGACCTCTTTTTTCACGGTCCTGTGCACTACATACTTTTCATACATTTTTTCTACTGCACTTTTAGATACGTTGTACTTCCGAGCTATTACGCGGTAACTTAATTTCTTACAGAAGTCCGATACAATTAAATGGCGAATTTGATATGAAATTTCTTTCGTTTCTGGCATTCTGCAATTATTGTATATATGTTCTTACTTGTACGATACCTGAATCGGTACTAATAAGATTGATGGAGATCGCTGCATGTAAGCTTGACCTGTGCCTAGCGTTCGTATACATTTCTTACCTCGCGATAACATTACAACCGAGTGTCCACTTATTTTTGTCCCCCGATAAATAGCTGACATTTTCGGTATGGCACGGCGTGTTTACGCAAAGATGTAAATACGAACTTCAATTATTCGTTAAATAATCTATACGCTATAAGGATATATAATAAATAAAACTTAAGTTTATAACGGTCATGTTAATATGACTAAACTTCATTTTTACCTATTTCCACTAACTGTCCACTTAATTTTGTCCCTGACTGTATGTGTGTTATCTATGACATCAAGATACACGACCGTCCGCGTTGCAACTAATGGATTAATTACCGCAAAATTAATTAAAGAGCACACTGTGCATCGTTACGATTCCTCTCACGATAAACGGACGACCCGTACGTGTCCCTTAACAGTTGCGCTCTCATTCCGCGACATTTTCTTATCGGTAGACGCTGTCGGCGTCGCTGTACCCTCTCCTCGCATACTAATGTATGTATAGTATAGTCGCATAGTAATGTTGAAGGGAGCTGCTTTGTCCCTGTGTCGCGAGCGTCCCGGAGAAAAATGGGTTTCGCAGCGTGCCAGATACCGGCGTCTGTCGGCATGTAAATTACTTTATTTGTTTAAAGGGTAGTTAGCCGGCCGGGTCGCGCAAGTTCATGAAGAATGGAAGCAGCCGCCCTCTCGACGCGGGCCGGGCCGGGCCGGGCCGGGCTTGACGCGTTTATCTTGCCGCGAGACAGGACTCTGAAAAAGTTGCCGCGTTTAATCGCTCGGATTAATGAAACGTGATACGCGTCCGACCCGGAAATTTTTCGGGCCCGGACATTAATCCCGGCAACCTACATTTTTATTCCCCGGGAAATAAGAGCCGGCGTTAACGAGGCCTTCCCGCTTCCAGGGGAACCTCTGAGAATTTATTTCGCGAGGATAAACGGTGGCAGCGCAACGCTATGGATCGATTATTATCGAAGGTCTTTGATCTTTGAATTTTTGTGCTATTTTATACAGCGCACTATATCGGAACGGAACAATTTTCTGTTATATTTAAGAACGTCGTTGAAAATGTATGAAAAGTTCCAGAGAGATTCGCTGTCCCGTTTCATCAAGAAAAATTCCTAAAGTTTAATCTTGTCTCCAGCGTTTTACATAAGGCGCGCTTTATTCTTTCGCGTTAAGGCGCTGCTTCGTTGCACCGTAGAAAAGAATCGCTTTTTACTTCGAGAATTTTTTTACATTTCACATTTTTATTTTAATAATTTTAGTGGGCCGATGATGATTCAGCGATGTTCTTTAATATTTCACCGAAAAAAGGGTGGAGAACCACCGAAATTATTCGACTCGAAAAGAAGGTAGAGGGTGAACGGGCCGCGATTAGCATTTACTTCTGTGCCCAGGTTCGTTGAACGACGTCACCGTTGGAAGGGGGTTTGGAACAAGAGAAAGAGGAGAACCTGGTGGAGAAAACCAGAAGTTGCAAGAGGGTGGGACTCGATTCAATATTTGCGAAGTCGGGATGAAGCACTGGTGCGGGAACAATGGTCCGCTGAACGCTCGTCGAATCGGAGCGGAGCGTTTTATTTTCGATGTTTGCCGATTTTAATTGCTCCCCGCGACGCTAATTTTTGGACGATAAATCTTCTGGATCCGGCTGAACCGTCGACTTCCTTCTCCTAAATCTTTTCCGGTTCCCGTGAGTTTCGCACGAACGGGTTTGGCAAAATATTTTCCACGTTCTACCGGTGTTTCGGATAAACACGCTCAATTTTTCATTAAATACCACTTAAACGTCGTACAAGAAAATTGATATCTTTGCGATTGTTATGGCATCGGTATAAATGTAGACGAAGGTTGGAGGTTTACGAGGATCATCGGACCGATGAAGATTCCCTCGTGGTCCGCAGGGGCAACTGCGTTTTCAAGGGCCAAAGTCGAGATAGTCTCGAGATTAGAGAATGCTCGGCGCTCTCGGTAGCAACGGTGAAGTTCGTCGACTCGATCAAACTTCCCGAGATTAGCTATTTCCGGTGCGGTAGCGTAGGACGATGGAGACTCGTTCGGCATTCTATTCGCCGCTGAATATTTCAGGCTTTCATCTCCGCGATATTCTATCCTTGAACTTCTCTCGGAGAGAGAAAGAGAGCTTTGCCCTTGGCCTTCCGTTATTCTCTTCCGCGGAGGTCACGATTTCGATTATCCGAAATAAACGCGTCCCTGAGGAGCGAACGACACCGCTGCTACCATCGCGAGGATGCTGTAAAGTTGACCTCCTCAACGCACAGCCAATAAAATTGTGACCGCGTGTCCCAAACCAAACATTTGTATTTCAGGAGCTTCTCTTCGAATAGTTGAGGAACAAGAGAAATTCGACAATTTTTTTTATGTACGAAAGTATTAGGTTCTCCCAAAAGTTCCTTTCGCATCGCGTACATTCGATATCGTGAAATCACACAAGTATTAGGTTAGGTTAACCGAGACTTAACCCAGTCCGTGTTATTACCAAGTAATGAAAAGCGAATAAACAGATGATCGCGTTCTTTGTATACATATACATAACTGCCTGTGCGACGTAACGATATTAAATGTACGCATTGCGAAAGAAACTTTTGGGACAGCCTAATACAGAGGCTTAATCGTCTCGTATTGTACAAAGCAACTCATCGGATGAAATTTATCATTCATCGAGCATCCCCGATAACGAGAGACGTAACGAGAAGAGAAAGACGGGGCTTGCATTACGCAGCGAATGGTATCGCGTGCTCGTGTTTCCGCGCTCTCGAAAAACATCGTGCCGAGTCGAGTAGCCGACAGAAATCCATTAAAATCGTGGAGCGACGAGAGGACAGCGTTTCGCTGTGGATAAAGTGAATCGAAACGGAGATCATTTGCCGCGGCATGGTAGTCGCGCGCGTCTCTGTCCGCGTTTTCCTTTTGCCCGTTTTCAATTGCCCAATTACGCCGATGCTCGAAGCATTAACAACACTCGGCGCAGTCGAGAGCACGCTCTACGGATGCACTTGCAAGAAAAAAATTAAAAAAATAGAACGGGGTGGGGCGGAGACAGGAAAGCGGGGTTTACGTTCGTACGCGGACTCCGACGTATTAATCGAAATCGCGAAACGACAAGATGGTGAACGACCATTCTACAAATCGAAGAATTCGAGGACATTTTACCGTAATTTTAAAAAGAAATCTTTTTTCGAGTAAAACCGAGAAGCTGCCCATTCCGATCCTTTCCGTTTAGGAACGCGATACGATATCCGTCTCGTGTCTAGCAGCGAAAATTAGAACGAGTTCCTGCGTCGACAAAGAGGGTCTTCTTTGAGTTGGCCTCCGAAAAGCTCTCTCCACAATGGCGTCGTCGCGACAAAGGGGAAAACTGGTCAGGCTGTTTCTTTCTTCGCGAAAATGGATATTCCATTCCGTTTTCACGGGCCGGTATCGCCGCGGGTCCTTTGAAACCGGAATATTTCATTAGAAACGTTGAACATGTTCCGGCAAAGGATCCCAGATCAAAGGAAACCACCAAAAATCAACTTTCTCGGCCGTCTCGAAACGATTCCATAGATCGTTTAACCACAAAAAGAACATCTATACAAAAATTATATCCTCGTACAGGTGTTATCTGATTCGAACGATTTGATTGTAACCCGGTGCGAATGCAGTATGTACATAACTAACGATAAGATTGAATAGAAGCAACTGATTTTGGTCTAAACGATAGATCGTTTCAGTTCTCGAAACCTGTTGTCGAACAACATCGTTGTGTGTGTAAAAATATAAATTTTTGTTCGATCGGCAAGGTTCAACTTGCAAAAATGAAGAATGCTGTTCGAGTATTCCTGTTCGCCGAGAAGACCGCTCGCTGCTCGCACGATGCGGAAACCTCGCGAGAAATCGGGACGAAATAGTTAGGTAAAACGGTAAATAAATAAATAAATAAATAAATGAATGAATAGATAAACGTGCCTGTGTGTTGTGCCGCGAGTGAAACCGCGTGCGAGTCGTGAGGTTCGATCGATGCGCGTGACTCGCCGCCAACATGTTCACCTGCCTCTGGAATTTCTTCGACTGGTAAGTTCCATACTCGCGTCTTACGCATCGAACGAAATATAGCGAAGTATAGTTCGCGTTAATTCGTATTGTGCAATTTCTGTCAGCGTCTTTGCAAAATGGGAGCTTCCGAGTCGATTTCGAATTTTCGAACTCGAGCGAAAACGAACAAACAAACTCGATCTTAGTCGTGACGTTAATGGGATTACAGAAGTGTTCAGAGGGAAGCTTACATTACTCCTCGAGGTGCAAATTAGTCGCGGCATTCTGCAGAATTCCACGGGGTTTGCACAGTTTGTATTTTCTATGTACATAGGTACGCGGGCCGCGGTCGTATCGCGCGATTCCACATGGCCGAGCATCAGCGAGTCGACATTGTTTCGCTTTAGCTACTTATTGTCGTACCCTTCCGCCATGACGCGTTCACGACAATGAGACTCGACGACGACAACGACAGTGACGGACCGATTCTGTGGTTGTCAGGAAAGAACGCCGCGTGTCGCATAATATCCCTTCCGAGATGTTGCCGTTCAAAGTTGCGATCGCTGATGCTTTGACATAGGACATTGGTTAAATTGCATTATTTTTCTGAGCCTTTGGTAAATCCGGGGAGATTACGATAACCGTGGCCCCTACTTTGAAGGTTATATTTGTGTTCCTGGGATCATTTTAAGAAAAAAATGTAACAGGTATCCAATGGGCTCCGTTTAGCCGGTAAAGTAGATTTCTTGTTTTTCATAAAACTGCAAATATCTCGGAAACTATGCGAGATATTGCAAAATATCAAGAGACCTTTTTTCGCAGTTTCTAAGTATATTTGTATTTCGGTGTAGGCTCCGTTCCGAAAAGACTAAATTCTGGATGACATCTACAATGCGAAGGTCAGGTTAGGTTAGGTTAGGTTATCTCGGTAACTATGCGAAATATGGCTAAATATAAAGAGATCTTTTTTGTAGAAAATTAAATTTCCAACAATTTATGTCGTATGACATTTTTCTATCAGCTGCGCAGTTTTCTGAGTATATTTATATTTCGGTGTCGGCTCCGTTCTGAAAAAACTAAATTCTGGATGACATCTACAATGGGAAGGTTAGGTTAGGTTAGGTTTGATCAGATCATTTTTTTCTTAAAATGACCCCAGAAACACAAGTTTAACCTTCAAAGTAGAGGGCACGGAAATCGTAATCGTGCCGCGTATTGTATTCCTTCCTCGACTGTCCGTAAATAACAAAATAAGAATCCACAAAATTCCAGTGAATATTTTTTTAACGTTTTTTATAGAAAATTCAATTTCCTACAAAAAAGGTCTCTTCATATTTTGCCATATCTCGTATAGTTTCCGAGATATTTACAGTTTTATAAAAAAAAAGAAATCTACTTTACCGGCTAAACGGAGCCCATTGGATACCCGTTATATACACATTTTTTTCTTAAAATGATCCCAGGAACACAAATATAACCTTCAAAGTAGGGGCCACGGTTATCGTAATCGTGCCGTAAATCCTAAACTATAAAGCTCGATTAATGCGTAAACTGAAATTTTTTGAAATTGTCACATGCGGCGTTTTCCCTGGCAACCACAGGAAACCTCCGATTATAATCGGAGGGAGCCTCTAACGTTTACCCGCGCATCTTTATATGTATGTACGTATACAGTATGCAGTCGCGATTGTTTTCGCTTGGCTCGCGTTTCTCTCGGATCGATCGACCTATGACGATTTTATTTATTTGTCGGTACATAAAATTAATCTTCTCCCGGAAAAATAAAAGGTACGCCAACCGAAAGGTTAAAAGAAAATTATCGAGGTTCGATGAGTCCGCTAAGAGGGTTATTAATAGTACGTGCAACTTCCGGTAAACGGAACGTTGATCGGAAAGGTTAAAGGGGATTGGATTCTCCTTCGGGTCGGACGGGAATTTTCGTGAATATTGAAATGAAAAAAAGCTTGGTAATCGTTTTGAAACGAATGATCCGAAGCGGCGACGGGATAGGCGCAACGAAATAATTGTTGCCGAGTGGAATCGATCGGTTTCGCTAATTGGCCGGTGATTTCGAAGCTGATCGAGACACAAGTAGATAGATATGCATCGGGCCAATTTTTCTAGGCCGAGTCGACTGTCCCGTGAAAATAATCCAGGTTGATTGCCAGGCCGGCCAGCGCACAGCCACCGGACACCGGCGATGATTCGTTTCACGGCTCCTCGGAATTGAATTTCCACGCCGAAAAATTGCATCGACGAAGTGCGGAAACGAGCCCTTTACAGTCCGCCCTCTCCCACCCTCCTTCCGAACCCCGGGAAATATTGAAACCGGCCGCTGAAATATGTATGTGCTACCCGGGGACTTTGAACAGTTTCGCGAATCTGGATTAACCGGCAGCAAATGTTATTTCGCGATTATTTCTTTACGTTTTACCTCGTTTGTTTTATAAGTCGATTCATTTATCAAAGGAACTCTTCTTTTTCTAATTATGTTCGAAAAAAGTTTTTCTTCGTAAAAATGCAACACGAAAAGCAATGCGCGTTTCCTCGAATCTCTGACGCAACAAGGCTGCACGTATCGGCATTGCAAAGGCAATACCGCACCGGAAGTATGAAATTCCGCACTGATTTGCGAGGTGACCGACAATGTTGCATTCGGAATTTTCGTCAACGAAGCATAGAGAATCCCAGTCGGCGTTCTTACACGCGATTCCTTTTATCGCGTGAAACTTTTCCCAGCGCGGTACGATCAATGGTGAACAGAAAGAAGAAGACGACGAAGCTGGGCCACGGCAACGAATTGTCTATCGATATCGATTGCCGAGGCCAAAGGGAATCGATTGCGCCTGGATTCGCTTTTCAATTCGGTACAGAGAGACGAGAGACGAGAGACGAGAGACGATCCTGCACGAGCCGGTATCTTCCGAATGTTCGAGATCCTGCATAAAAATTGTAGGTCGTGCAAATAAACTTTACGGCTCAAAGAAAAGTTGTGTAAGGATCTCGAAGGAGCTCGGTAGAATACGAAAAAGTTCGAGGCTCGTGACGAGGATACGACCGAAAGAATTCTAGGGAGCTTCAAATAAATTTTTGAAGTTTACTAGGAAATTGCGAGGATTTCGAGTCAATTTTAGGGAATACAAACAAGTTAGAATGAAAGGATTGCGGGATTTGAGAAATAAATCGTGCGGTTTACCGAAAAATTGTAGAGATTATATGGAACGAATCGTAGAATCTCTAAAGAAATTCTAGGTTAGCAAATATATCGTAGAAAGATCAGAAAAATTGTAGGATTCGTAAAAATATAGTGTCGAACAGCAAAAAGGAAAAATCAATTGTTTTAGAATATTTTAGAATTGCGGGTGTCAGCGTCGATCGTAGCCAGCAGGTTGTGGAATCGCGTTCGACTCTGGCGAAACGTGCAACCCTAAATTCCGGGAATATTGCAGCCGTATTTCAGCTGCGGAAAGAACGCAGCGGAACATAGGGTCCAGAGGTTTATTGCGACCGGTCAGTTTTTCGTGTGTGTTTGGGTTTGGTTCTATTGGACGCGTTTTTCGATCGCGTGCGACACGTAGTAATGTGTTGGGAGCTTGGCAGCTGGTGCGGAAACGGTGCAGGAAATAATTCTACGTCTGAAACTGACGGACTGCAAAAAAATTGTAGAACGTCCAGAGCAATTGTGCAATTTCGAAAAACTGTGGAAAGTTTAGCAAAATGAAAGAACATAAGAAATAAGTGGAGCAATGTCCAAAAGAATTGTGGACCGTGGAAAAGAACGGTAGTAACACGTTAAAACGGAATGGGATGAAGTAAGGGGACCGGCAGAACCACAATCTCGCTCGAGGAATGGCCACGCGACGGAGCTGGCCGACAGGGAACGGAAATAACGAAACGTTTCGCCGCGCCGCGCCGCGCCGTACAGAGAAGGGTTGCTCGAGAAAGTTGCGGCTCCGTTTCGAGCACGGATCAGCGATTCGACTCAAAGAACGCGAACCGCGCGTGAAATTACTTGGAAGAACTTTTATTAAACTGTCGCGGCTGGAAGTTTTATTTCGATTCGTGAAAAACTGGCTGGCACACGGCTCTCGCCGCGGCCGGTAGGGATTCCTCCTCTGCTCCGTGATAATTCACCCGGTCCAGTCGTCGAATTACTCTCGTTATCGTGCTCGGCATAGTTATTCTAACCGCAATTTCATTCACCGTTCCTTTTTCCTAGAATCCTTCCTCTCTTTTACATTTTGCGAGAGAACTACGGTGAAAATGACGGGACTGTCTAATGGGGGTTTTTTTAAAAGCAATAGTAACAAGTAAATCGCATCGCGTTGATTCTATAAAAGCAGGAATCGGTGCAAACGAAGTAGCTTGTTCATCCTGATTCTCCAAGATACCGACTCCGAGGATCGTCTAAATAGCAATTATCTCGCGAGATCGACTCCCATTCGATTAGCTTTTTAAATAATCCCCGAGTTCGAGTTTAATCAACGACGCTTCACAATCTCCGACGCCTCGGACTGCCCTAACCGAAGAAAACTATCTTCCGAACAGCTTCCCGAACAAGTTGCCCGACTCGTAGCTGTCCGCCGGAAGTCTAAAAGCTCCCCCGGATTTCCAAGGGATTCCGAAATGACGACTAACTAACTGTCGGAGAGGTCTGATTGCTGGCAGGCTTTCCCGCGCTCGATAACTGACTTCGAACTGACTTGCTCTCCTCTCCTCTCCTCTCCTCTCCACTCCTCTCTGTGCGCGCCTCGATTCGTCCCGGAACACGATGTCTCTTCGTAACATTTCGCCTCGTTGGTCAATCCCGTATGCAAAGACGCGAATGAAACTTCGAGTTCCGTTCGCTTTGCGCATCATGGGGCAGACCGTTTTGCAATATACACGTTGCAAAGAGAGTCTTCTTCGACGAACCTCCTTCGTTTATTCTAGCCTTCGGAAACTTTTTATGGAATTCTCAAGTTTGTATCTTGGAAACATTCGACGGTCCAGCGATACGAACAATGTCTGGTAGAATAAGACAATTTGATACGCCCGATTGGAAATCGGAACGTAGCGCAAAGTTTCTCAGGCTCTCCCTCCTGTCGCATCTACGAAATTGGAGAAGCTAGGGAACGAAGTTATCGTGCTTTTGTAGATGACAAAGCAACAGGACACTCGGTTCCACGGGTCCCGACACCGTCGCAGTTCCGATTCTGCCGGTTAATGGCGTTTCAAGTTTCCTCGGGGGCGTAGAACGAGACGGGAGACATCCTTTCGGGGGACATTCTGAACATTCTGAGCATCCTCGAGACAGCATCGTCGCTATTGTCTTCTATCCCAGCTGATAAAACCCGGAAGTCCCTACCGAAGGGACAACGTTTACATCCGGAAATCCGACGGGGCTATTAACTGAAATTAGTCTGTCTAGGATAAGATGCGTTCTGTCATTTGACTGTGGGACCGCATCGAGATCTTTCTGATCAGGAAAATACATTCGGTGTAAAATTCCAAAAATATGGTTTTTCACGCTTTAGAGTAAAACGATCGTAGTTAGTTTTTTCTGTAGTCGAACGCGAGTTTCGTCACCGATCCCGCCGTCGTCGTTTGTAATTTTGATTCTGCCCGGCCGGGGAACAATGTGATCGAATGTGGGCCGCGGGAGCGTCTCTTTTGAATTCAGCCCGGGTCACCGGTATCAGATGGAAGCCGGCTCGGCGTGCAACGGTTCGAGATGAATCGATTTACAGTGCTCCGAGTGCTTTGTTCGCGAAGGCTGTGGCCACGGCGTTCATTCGATAAAGTGGTGTAACGATCCACCGCGTCGCTCTGCGCACCGTGCCGCGTTTCTCTCGGAAAGCTGGCCAAAACTTCATTTTCCAAGTATGCGTCAACCACAAACATGCACCGCACGTTTCACCGAAAAATTTCAAAGAAACGATTAAACTCTCGCCACCACGTTCGTCGCCTTCTTCCGATTAAAATCAGCCGAAACACGGTGGGCCGGTAGTACCTTTTGCATCGCATTTACTCGTTTAATCCACGCTAAAGTAGAATCTCGATTATGCGAACGGTCATGTTCCAAAGTGTGACGCGTTTGGACTCGTTTGAGTCGGCAAAGTGTCAGGAATGTGTCGGTAAGGGATTCGCAAGAAAATGATGAAACTGAAATACGGGCATGTTATCGGATAGAGACAATTCTGTGCTACATTCATGGAAGTCTTCGATAGCTGGTTGGGTAATAAAGAGGATGGTTATAGTGGCAATTATTGCGAGCACCGTGGGACCCAGGCGACTTTAAACGGTTCACAGAGCAGAAACAGTGACACCTATACCGATGGATACTGTTGGATGTCGGTGGATACCGTTGGATCGATGAGGTTTCGTCGCCGGAGGCAGAGGCTAGCCGCGTTCTTCCGCTGGACGCTATCGATAACCGTAGCCGGCAGTCGTTGCGGTGATAATGCTTCGCCGGGTGATAAATTAGCGCGATCAGGAATGAGGAACGGCGCCGGATAGGGATGATGCGAGCCAACTATACCCTTCATCGTCTCGCCAATGGCTTCCGACTTCTCGTTCCTTTACCGTGCGAAAACTTGCGAAAATCGCTGTACCCCTTCACCGAAAAACCTCACGAATACATCGAAGAGTGTTTCGAGAAAAAAAAACACGAAGTTGTCGTATATTACGGAAGATTAAAAACAACGAAGTCGTTCCGACTGAATCTTGTACTCGTATGTATCAATTTCTAACAACAGACTCGAAATAAATGAAGAAATATAAAATTTAATAACTTCTCGGAGCGGAGCACTTTTCTGCAGGGCATTGTGCGGAAAAGTGAAAGAGGACTGCGGTATTCGGTGCAGAATCGTTGAATGGAAAGCGAGCAGGACAGTCGAAGGGTCGAAGAATGCGCGGACAAAAGGGTCGCCTTTGCCTCGACAGAATTTAATTAAACCGCGCGACAAATAATTCAAGACCCGCTAGAAAGCGAGGAGAGGAGAGGGGAGGGGAGGAGAGGAGAGGAGAGGAGAGGAGAGGAGAGGAGAGGAAGGGGCAATATGTGGCTTGTAAAGTTTGCTCGACAGAAGGATTACAATGGGCCGATATCGAGCAGCGGAATTACGATCGAGCGAGCCGCCTGGCCAGCTCGCTCTCGCGCCGCGCCGCTATCGCTGATTTACGCTGTTTACTTCGTCACCTGCGTAATTGCCGGTATTCATTAACAGCGACGTTCGCGGCATACCGAGCACAGCCTAGCCGAATGCATCGTCAGCTAGAAATGGATGGGGAAATGGATGGGGAAATGCACGAGCGCGGTGCAAGCGCTCGGCTTATGTCGCGTCGCGCTCGCGGACGTTATCGTTAACAAACAGCCTCCAGATCGCTACCCCCGCTACACGGCGGAAAGTCAACGAGGATTTATAGTTCATAGTCCTGCGGAACGCTATCTTGCCTCGGAGCACGGTAATGTCTCGATATCGGCGAAAATTTCGGTAGCGGAGCGTCGTCTATATCCTCTACAAACGCTGTTCCTCTTTTTTTAATGGTTTGCTTCAGTGAAAAAAATAAATTCTGTGCAAACATGTCGAATAGCACTTTCCCAAGTCACTAGTCCATTCCAACCCAACAGTTTTTTGTTAGAACAGCATCGAGTCCAATCCGATATAATAGCGCAAGGGGTTAAACAGCGAGTATTGGTGCATCGTGGCGCATGGCGCCGACCTAATTTCCAGCGCGAGTCAAGACACATCGTACCGATCTCGATTATGTAAGATAAAACCGAGAAGATCGATCTCTCCTATCTATTTCTCTCTTGTACTCTCTCGACGCTCCCTAAGCATCGACATCACGCGTCGCGACAGAATTCCAGCGTCGAGTTACGAAACTCCAGACACTTTTCCCGGCTCCAAAGGAGATTAAACTTCCGAGTGCTGGATTTAGAACGATCTTCTTCAGCTTCGCAAAATTTGAAGCTCGAAGATCGAGGCGCCACCTAATCCATTCGCACGATCGAGAAACGTCGAGCTTCTAATTGTTGCAGCGCGCACAATGATTTTGTGATTCGTGAAAATTTTCGTTGCCTATTTTCCATGCGTATCGGAATACGCATATTGCGAGATCGCAAAAAAGGACGGAATAGGGAAAGATTGGATCACCGGACAAACACGAGGCTCTCTCTCGCAATCTTCCAAGTGAATCGAATGCACTACGGATGCACCGTGCATGCGGATTAAAGTTAAGGGAACGCGGGTAGTATCCCGGTAAAGCCGCGATATGCTATATGGCCAGGGCGGAATTGAAATTTCCGAATAACTATCCGGAAAAATATGTGGGATTTATAGGCTACAAATGTTTGCCCGGATGATGGATATTGCGCGCATTCGCCGGGTGCCCCGATATGCTATTGCACCCACGGATAACGGATCAGCAGCGGGGAAACGGCGCGCGGCGGGACGTGTGTGCATTTTCCATTCGGTACGCGAATAGCCCGCTTGACCTCGAACTTTATATCAAAACTATATAGAAAAAAGGAGATCGATACACCCTGCTGATGTAGATGGGGAATAGGCGTCGCGTCGCGTCGCGTCGCGCGCTGATTACATACAAAAACTCCCGAAACGCGAGTGATTTTATTTTTCATACATCGCCGGTGCGACGACGCGAGTAGGAACGTGTCTAGTATCGCAGAACGAGATTAGGGTTGGTTCGGGTCAGGCCTATAGGTAACAGCCCTCGTCGTTAGCTCTAGGAGGGAAAATATTCGTAAGATGCGCTAATTTCGATTCGCGTTTTTAACAACGATTTCGGTGGTGCGCAATTTTTTGATCGTTTTCTGCTGGCGTTGAACGTAAGCGATATCGATCCATTGAAATTTAAAATACGATTTTTCTCGTTTTATCGCATATTTCGTTTCTAATTAGAGGTGGCGGAAATTCAGGAGAGAAATTCCCGATATTGAAGCTTCTATTTCAGAACAATCCTATGAACTGTATCATGGAATATTTTCTTCCCGTTTTAGTGCACTTCCACTGCAATATACACGACATAAAATCGATACGAAAAGATAGGAAAAGTCTAGCAGAGACATCAGACGAGGTGCAACAACGATAAAGTATAGTTTCTTTGCTCGGTGTACTCGATATCGTGAAAAACATCCACCGCGTCGCGCCGCGCTGAGCCGTGCCATTTCCCTAACTAACCCACGCCTCTCGATAGGTCGATCGAACCTATCACCCGGAAAATCTTCTCTTTATAATCCGACAGACTGAGCGGAAAGCTATCCTTCCGTCTGGCTCCCTCCTCGACGGGATCCAGACACAATTTCCCGGCAGACACTGGCCTTCTAAATGTACACACTTCTATATTACAAAAGCTTCTGCACCGGTAAAAAAGTACGAGAAAAGAATACCCAAAACTGAAGAATCGAGTTAGGGAAATATCGAAAGAAATTGATGCAGTAAAAATTTAACGGTTTCGGGTAAAAAAGAGCGGATAAAATATAATAATCGATATAATTTGTGCGAGGTTTAAGGAGAAGTTTCCACTAATAATTTAGATGCGGCAGTTCGATGTGTGAGCTTTTCGAACGCGCTGTATGCGTTCCGCGTGCACATTTCGACAGTGTCGCGCGTCTGCTTCCGAGCACGGTGAACAGCCTCGCCGCAGAAATTACGAGGCAACGAGGATAAACAAGCCCGCGTCCAGAGGGTGCGGTTTCTCTTTCCCTTCTCCTTCTATCTCTCTTCTCCTTTTCTCTCCGCCAATATGCCGGGCCAGTCGATAAAGCTGGCTCGTTCGTCTTCCCTTCCGGATTCACCAACCATCCACGCCCATCTCTCGACATTCTTCCTTTCCTTCAGGTCTCTTTCTTCCACTTGTGCATTCTCTGTTCTCCGTGCAGGTGCGATACGCTTCCCGGACGAATCCGCAGACAGTCCGCAGACAGTCCCGCAGACAGTCCGCGCGAGACAAACAGAGATATTTTCTCACAATCGGATGCACTGGAACGTTCGATGATCTTGATCTTTCTGAGAAATCGATGATCGCGTTCGAACGACTCTATCCCTGCCAAACTTAATAAAACTGAATCAGCTCGAACGAATAAGAATCGTTTCAAGAGAAAATGTCCATCTTCGAAAGGGTCTAGCCGGATAAGCATGGGCCAGCGGCCCCCGCTCCGATTTTCCTGATTCCTGTCTTAAAACATCGTTTTATTTCTAAAAAAACATTGTGTAGAATTGCAAATGTCTACCCCCACCGATAAGGGTGATATTGGGGTTAATTCCCCCACACTTAAATGCAATTTGCTCTAAAACGAGAAGAGATATCGACATAGGATGAACGGCAAACAAAAGATATGGATACACTCTATATTTCAGATTATTTTTTCAGAATTTTTTGCTAATTATTTATAGTTAAAAACAATTAATAATTTTTTTGGGAATTTTTTTAACCATCTTCCCCTGGGTTGACACCCACCAAAAAATTCTTAAATATTGCTACGATGCTAAACTATTTTTCATAAAAATCTCAGAAGTGTCCGTTTGGTGGAACAGTGTAAAAAAAAAATGTATCCCGGCGAACGCTCGTAACGGCGCAGCGACCGAGTCCATTTGCGGTGGCTAGCGATGGGAGCGAACGGGAAGTCAGCGCCTTTACGGAATCCATTATACAGGCGTAAATATTATAAATTAGATTTATATTTCCGCAAGATTAGAAACATGTAAAACATTTTAATCTATATGATAATTACAAATTAATAATTATGTTTGTTTTATAGAATATTGAACTGCAAACAATAAAAATCGTTTAGTTTATAAATACATATAAAAAAAGAAAAAAACAAGAAAAGAAAGTTTTGAGACTCGAGGAGAACCTCTAACACCGTGACCATAAAACATACTTGCGAGAAGGTTCTTCTTGCCGTTACTTGACAGCAACAAACTAGCTTTACACGTATTTTTCTTCATCCATGTAAGCTATTTCCTAAAATATAATTGTTTAGACTTCCAACTGTAATCATATATTGAAAGATTTAGTCGCATATCTACATGTATCAGCTCTTCCGTACAGGCGCTGACTTCCCGTTCGCTCCCATCGCTAGCCACCGCGAGTGGACCCGGTCGCTGCGCCGTTACGAGCGTTCGCCGGCATACTTTATTTTTTTTGACACTGTTCCACCAAACGGACACTTCTGAGATTTTTATGAAAAATAGTTAAGTATCGTAGCAATATTTTAGAGTTTTTTGGCGGATGTCAACCCAGGGGAAGATGGTTAAAAAAATTCCCAAAAAATTAATTATTTGTTTTCTACTATATATATAATTAGCAAAAAATTCTGAAAAAAATCTGAAATATTAGAGTGTATCCATATCTTTTGTTTGCCGTTCATCCTATGTCGATATCTCTTCTCGTTTTAGAGCAAATTGCATTTGGTCGACATTTGAAATTTTACACAATGTTTTGTTAGACATAAAACGATGTTTTAAGACAGGAATCAGAAAAATCGGAGCGGGGGCCGCTGGCCCATGCTTATCCGGCTAGACCCTTTGATAAAAATGGACACCAATGGAAAAATTCATTCCATTGAAATGTACCGATAACCTTTGTACGCTCCGCAAATCGAGAGGACTGCGCACTGCAGGTGCATCTTTTAATTAATTTTTATTAAATTCTGTAGGATTAGGGTCGACTAATGAAAATGATTCGTACGGATATGTTCAGTTTATTTTTATTAAATTCTCTGTAGAGTAAATTAATTAAAGTTATCCGTGCAAAAACTTTCCATTCAAGCCATTCGTTTAGTTGAATTTCATTGAATTCATTAGAGTAGAATGAATAAAAACGATTCGTACGGAAATATTCAACGATTCGATGTAGCAAAATCGAATCGATTGAAATCTTGATAAAAATGAATTGACAAGAAATTTCCTACGTGCTACCAATCTTCGTGGCTTCTTCGCCAAACAAAATCGACAGGCTGCATCTCACTCTGCAAGAACTGCGAGGACTGCACGGGTGCACCGGTACACGGTGAACGGTGCAGGTGCACGCTGCAGGTGCAGCGATTTCCGCGGCAAAGAGGTAGGCGGCTCCGCAAGAGTTCGGCGGGTTGTTCGAACGATGCAACGAAGGCTGCATCGTCGCGCGTGAACCTCGTTGCACGTCCCCGTCATTCGTAAGCTCTAATATTCCCTCGTTGCATATCCACGGGGGCGAACGCGCGCTGCACTAACCGTAAAAGCAGCTCCGGGCAGGCTTCCCGACCGGAAATTAAACCGCTTTTCAGGTGTATTACCAAGATCAAAATTTCCAGGTCTGTTCCAGAACTGTTCTATGTATCTTTCGTTTGTTCAACCGTTGCGGCACGGGACGCGATAATGTTGTTGCCTTCCTCGATCGCGTGACTTTTTCGAGGCCGAAACAATTAGGCGCCGATCCCTATCTCGTCACGATCTGGAACACCGTGAATACCGAATCGCTATGTTCCCTCCAGGACTTCGATTTAGAGCCACTGAATTATGGCACCGGGGTTCGCCAAGATTTACGCCGTGCTCTCGATATATTCTCGTCGGTGAGAATATTCATTCTGCTGTATCTCAGATACCGTTGAAGATCCTTTAATAGCAGAATAAGGATCGAACTCGATCGACTGTAAAAGAAAACTGTTTATCGATCAAGTAAAAATGTAAAGACACGGAGATCGCAATTCGAATGAGCAAGGCGTTGCTCGGTCGAGGACTGTTGCACGACTACTAGCTAAAAAGGCGGAAGAAGGGAAAACTTTGCCTGCATCGCCGAAACGGTCAGCGGACACATGGCTTTTATGGTCTGACCCGAGCCTGCGTCAGGCAGGGAAACTCGCAATGGAAAATTTAGAATTTCAAAATACAATCTCGATAGATACGAACTGCTATAAACGATGCTGTGACAGCAGGAATTTTCTGCGTGCTTCATGTAGCGTGTCGTTTCTAAATATTATACAGGGTGGGGCAGTAACTATTAGCACCTCAGATATCTTTGAAACTATAAGTTTCACAGAAATATTTGCTGAAACAAAATTGCACAGTAAGAAGGTGGCCATCCGGTGGCGATAGTAGTTTTTTTGCAGGTGGACGTACTTCGGACATTTGAAGGTCACCTCCATTTTTTTTAATGGATCGGTATGTTTTGTCTTCCGTATCACGATAGAGGATCTTAAAACGAGTTCAACGACCTATTACATAAGGTCATTCAAGGTCAAAGTAAAGAAATGCGATAATACTTATGGTTTTGGTAGTAAATGAAACATGTTTATAGTAGGTGTTCGAAATGTTGACCATCACTGTCGATGGACTGTTGGATTCTTGTTACGATCGATCGACTTGCAAGTCTTACGGTGTCAGAACTTATCGACGCACAGGCTGCAATAATTCGCTGTTGCATATCGTAGGACGTAGTTGGTACTTCTTTGTACACTTTCTCTTTCAGTGTTCCCCACAGAAAGAAATCTAGAGGTGTTAAGTCTGGTGAACGAGCTGGCCACGATATCGAACCGCCGCGTCCAATCCAACGATTTCGAAATTTTTCATCGAGTTCCCTTCGCGCAATCAATGAATAATGTGCAGGACATCCATCATGTTGGTACCACATGGTTTGTCGTGTAAGTAAAGGTAACTCTTCTAGCAAAAGACCCAATGTATCCTTAATAAAATTAGCATAGACGTTGCCATTCTAATTTCCATTGATAAAATAAGGACCAATAATTTTATCACCTATGATACCACACCATACATTCACAGACCATTGTCTTTGATGTTCAACCTGTCGCAGCCAATGTGGATTTTCCGTTGCCCATAAATGCATGTTGCGTAAATTAACATTCCCGTGATTTGTGAATGTTGCTTCATCGGTAAATAAGACGGTATTAAGAAAAGACTCATTGTTTTGAATCTGACGTATAGCCCATCGACAAAACGCAACGCGATTTCTTATCGCATTTCTTTACTTTCTACGACCTTGAATGACCTTATGTAATAGGTTGTTGAACTCGTTTTAAGATCCTCTATCGTGATACGAAAGCCAAAACATACCGATCCATTAAAAAAAAATGGAGGTGACCTTCAAATGTCCGAAGTACGTCCACCTGCAAAAAACTACTATCGCCACCGGATGGCCACCTTCTTACTGTGCAATTTTGTTTCAGCAAATATTTCTGTGAAACTTATAGTTTCAAAGATATCTGAGGTGCTAATAGTTACTGCCCCACCCTGTATTTCATTTAGCGTGTAATTTTTAAATATTTGATTTGTGATCGAAATTATTAGAATGATTTAAAGATACCGTTACGTTGCTCATAATTTATTATTTCGAGGCTGTTTCGAAGGGAACATCGAAAAATTTGATTTCGCGCAAGGCCCGGCAATCCCAGTAATAATTAACGATTCGGTGAAATCGATTCGTCGAGCGTTTCCAACGCGCACCGACGCGCACCGACGCAGAACTAGTTCGGAACTGGTTCGGCACGGGTGTGCGGACGAGCAAATTGCTGGAAAATTCGTGGCGAGAAAAAATTCGTGGAGCGGCAGAGACGAGTAGTGACGCGGCACCGCGCGATCGTCGTCGTCGACGTCGCGTTGGTTTCGAGGGTTGCGTCCCGTGGCTTTCAGCCGGAAAATCGTGCGCGCTGGTCGATCGATCGATTTTCCCCTCGAAACTGGACTGACCTTCCGTACGGCTCTGCTCGTTTGTTCACGAGCCGTGTGGAGCTCCTGCACAGCGATTGATAAAGTGCGATAACTCGATACGCAGACCATTTCATCGAAAAACAGATTTAGTTTCCAACATTTCGCGACAGGAACCCGTTCGGTTTCCTAGGCTCGATTCGAGACTCTGGAATAGAGCATTTAAAATAAAAGTAAAATGAACACGATTAAAAACGATCGAGATTCGTCTAATTTTATTTCATTCTCTCTAACAAGACTGTGTTTTTACTTGAAAATGTTGCGAGTATCTGTTTCGGACTTTCTTGTATGTAAACTGGAAATGATCTTGTTTATCGGAACGACGCACGGTGGTCCGGATCGAAAAAGTTGGTGTCATTTAGCTAAAAAGTCGACTTTCTCATATCGATTACTAACAAATTTGTATCGCTTCCTAAATGTTCGTCAACCTCGAAAATGAAACAATTAATGCAGTTTACCAAGAATTGTAATTAGGCCGAATACTTAAAGGTAGACAGTTTAGAGACAGTACTTTTCATCAAGAAAATTGCTTCTCTTCTTCGAGGTGCCCCGATGACACCACTTACTATTTCTTATTTTTTATTTTTTTAGGATGAAGCGCACTCTTTTGTGTTACGAAATCAACATCGACAATAAAATTTATTGTTCACAATATGTTAAAAATTAATATTCAATGAATTTAAAAAATTGGCCAAATTTTTTACATTTGACAACGAATATCTAGGAAAGCCCCAAGAGTCCCATTTTCTAACAAATTGGATCATTTTCAGCATACTTTCCCGAATATAATTATGTAAGAAAAATGTCCCCCCTCGTCCCACTTTGCAAATTATCATTGTTCGAAGCTGTCGATGTTACTTCGCGACGAGTTTCGCTTGCGTAAAACTGGCTCGTATGGCTGATCAAATGTCTTCCAAATATCAACATTATAATAAATAAATAAATAGAGTAAAGATATATGTAAACTAATTTCGATAGTCACTTTTATTTAAAAAAATATGTGTGATAGTTTCTTAGCGTCCTCGCTGCATTTATTTCTATCGTCAAAACAATGTGGAGCGTTCGAAAACTCTTCTTGTTCAAATAGAACCGCAAAAATAACGGGATTATCAAGGAATACGAAATTTGAATATATTGAGGACAGTTTCATAAGAAATACGAAAAGAAAGAAAAGAATATATTCAGAAAGCATTTAAGGAGAAAACAGGATTGCTGGTTGACTATGTCAAACAAGGTTGGGGTTCGTCCAATGACGAAAATACCGCTACACGATTTTTCCAAAATGAAGCAGTCTCGGCCGAAATTACAGGAATAGATATAGAATTAATCGAAAGGTTCCACATAATATTGCAAGTGATTTCCTCCCCTTACGAAATAGATAGTGAAAAATTTGGAAGCTACACGCAGAGCACAGCGAAATATTTCGTCACTCGCTATGGCTGGTATTGTATGCCAGCATCTGTGCATAAAATGCTTATACATGGCCAAGAAATTATAAAACACGCATTGCTTCCCATCGGTCAGCTCTCTGAGGAAGCACAGGAAACTAGACATAAAGATTTTAAACAATTTAGAACAAAAAATGCAAGAAAAATGTCAAGATCATGCACGAATAAAGATATATTTTTGAAATTATTATTAACATCTGACCCGTAAACGTCACGATTAAGATTAACATGTAAGAGAAAACCTGAAAACCTGAATCCTGAGGCAGTAGAGTTATTAATTAACTAAGTCAGTCGATCATCATAGATCGTCACGAAAGACAAATTATGGTATGTTTATTTTATTAGCTTACTTTTTTATTTGTAGTAACATTGACTGGATATAATGTTAGTGCTATGTTATTCGCAATATGTATTTAAAATATTTCTTTTTTTTACACAGAAAAGCATTCGTTTGTGTGTTAAAGATTAACACCAACACCAAAAACTATTGTTCACAAAAAGTATAAAAAAGGTTGAAAAATTATATTTGAACCATTCATTTCTCAATCAAAAATATCAATGAAAAGTTAGTATAAATTATTGTTTAACAAATGCAAAAAATATTGAATCACACGTAGTTAAAAATGATTATTTTTAAATTATTTTTAGTGAAAATTTCATTGCAATATCTCTACTGGTTCAAAAGTTATAACAAAATGACACCAACTTTTTCGATCCGGACCACTGTGCGACGTAGTTCTAGCATAGTTCTTATCGAAACGGGGTGAGAATGATTGGAAACATTTATCGAGGTGATTGCATTGCAACCGCAGGCTTCCGCCAACGCTTGGTAGGCCTGCTGGGTAATGTAGTCTATATTTCAGCACAGCCGCCACCAATAATGCAAAGTTCCTCCGAGGTCCACTATAGATTGTTCCTGCCCCTGAGGGTATCGCTTCCCGAACACCTGAGTACAGCTTAAGTAGCCTGCTATATTCCTCCCGCCAGGTGCACGCCAAGTAATTGATAGCACGATCAAGAGCGTCTCTTAGGAGGACCTGGTAGTCTCAGTTTTTCAGGACTCTGAAATTTCCAGCATCGAAATTATTCGATGCCAACTACGAAAGCTGGTCGAAAAATTACTAGACCACTTTAAAATGGATTTATTCTGTGAAAATTCAGATTTACTCTACTGGAAACAGATTTTTGTGAATAGGGCTCGCTTCTACCGGAAGAAATATTTATGGAAACATTAGTGGACGGTACCGCGGCTAATAAAGTTCGATAGCTCGATAAGGCTGCGTGTAGTGGGAGGGTAGCTAATCTACTCGGGAACGGTTTTCCGCGTCGAATACGAGAATCCTGGGACATTACCGGAAATACTTCCATCAGCCGCGTCGTGAAGATACTGGCCACGCAGGCGCCACTTCCGGGCTAGCATAATTTTTATGGTAAGAGGCTCCATAAAAATACATGACCGGCTCCTAAAGCCGGGAAATTATTTCAGACGGGCATTATCTCTTTTTCCCTCGAGACCGAGCGAACGAGCCACCGTTTCGATATACGAGTACTGTTATGAATTGTCTGATTCTCTTGGTATTAAAGAGAGGTTCTGCGTAGTATTTCTAATTCAATTAACACCTCGACACTCTTTGCCGTAACGAATCTGTAGTTTATTAAATTATGTACACTT
>CM052198.1:12701198-12738935 GCA_028455805.1 Lasioglossum figueresi | reverse complement strand
GGACCCTCGCGTATTGCAGGGCTGGTTTGCACGTGAAAGTCAGGCCTTAATTTTATAAGACGGGAAAATCGGAAAGGTGCTGGCCTTCTCGCGACCCTTGTACATGTGTCCCGAGGACCAACGGCACTTTTTATGGACCCTTCTTATGCATGTCATAACAAGTACTATAAAAAGTCCAGTAATTAATACTTGCCTAATATAATCATTGTAAAAAGTAGGGAATCATAAATAAATTCTCGTCTGTGGTATAAACTCGTTCTTTTTTCTTTGCTCGTAAAGGGTCTTGTTTTCGTCGTTGGGTCGAGCGTAATCGTTTCGCGGGAACGTCTCTATTGGCAAGCGTTTGTTAACCGGATCGTATATATTCAACGAGCGAATCTGTGCGCCGTGTTACGCGTTGCACACCGATTACAGGGCGCACAAATGTTACCCCCATATTCCACGGGGAACGGCGTGGCGCAACGCGCGATCCCATAAATTGCCGCGAGAGATTCTCCCGGTACCCGAGCAACACCGAAACTCCATTTAACGACCGCTGTATCGTATATTACCGCTAATTCTGAAATCGGAATTTTCAGGTTGTACGAAATCGAGCTTGACAAGAAACGATATAGTTGATCGATTCCGGTGGAATTCGCCGTGGATTCGCCCGGTGCCCTAGCGTCTGTAATATCTCTTTATGGGTTACGGGGCTAGCAGAGGGTGTATCTTGGACGACAAAGGGGTAAAGACCGTGCAAGAATTTAGCCCTCGGAGGTCTTTATTCTTTATAGGTTGGCAGGATGACACGGCCGCGTTCGATCTCTTGCGCCCTCCTTTCTTTCTCGTTTACAACGTCAAGCACGTTTTTAATCGGCCCGACCCATTGTTGAATTCTGGCGTGTTTTACGGGCTCCTTTTGTTTTCCCCCGGCTGCTCGTCGTTCCAGTTTTTTTTTTCGGTGAACACCGAAAGAAATCAGTCCACGATCATTTTTCGGCCCGGGCGTGTAAATCATGCGTCGCGGGGACGAACGCCTAAAAAAGAGAGAGATAGAGAAGGAGAGAGAGAGAGAGAGAGAGAGAGAGAGAGAGAGAGAGAGAGAGAGATAGTGGAAACACCGAGGAGAACGTCCCAGTAACACGCGCGTTCTTCCATTTCGCGTTCTTCCATTTCGCGTTTTCTGCCTTTGAATTATTCGAACCGTGCTCCCCGGAACGCAATTTCGTCCCGTGTAACGACACGTTCGGGAGTTTCTACTCATTCCCAGGAATGGGGATACGGTCGCGTGCTGGGTACGGATGCTGGGTCCTTCTGACCCAATCTCGAAATACTCCATATCCAGAGTCGTCGAGCCTTTTGTCCCAAAAGATCGCAAACCGTTTTGTAAATATTTCAAATCTTTCTGACAATTTTAGAGGATGCTTTTTAAAACGTGGACAATTCTGTTCTATTTATTGTTTCGCAGCACAAACGATCTTCGTCGAAGCAGGTGATGCGTTGTTGCTTTCTTCCCGCGACACGCATCGCCGAGCGACTTTCAAACTTTTCCCCGGACTTGGAAGGCAATCGGTGAACGGTTTGGCAACGGTTAACGTTGTCGAAGCTTAACTCCCGCTTAATAGAATTTCCGTCTGGCAGGGCAAGTTCTGCTCAAGTTCTGCGCGTGTCACGCCGTCATGGCAATTCTTCGCGGATACTTCGAACTTGCCGGCGCCGCGCCGAGAAGTTTTCTGAGAGTGTCAAGCCACGGTGGTGGCGGATATCCTTGAATATCCTGAGGGTGAGAAGGAACCAGGACGTAAAACGTTTCTGTAAATAACTATTCGAAACTGTTCGAAACTGTTCGAAACAAGCCCGCGATTAATCCTTTCCGGACGGAAATTTCTTCCGTTGTATTTCTTTCGGCAAAATCCAGAAATCTGGTATTCCGTGTTAAAACGCTTCTTGGATCCGCTGCACAGAAAATTTCCAGTTAATTTGTAAGAGTTATTCGCGACAGAGATTCTTCGCGGTTGTTGGAAGAGCCGAAATCGATGATACAAGAGTTTCCCCGAGACCCCGATCGCGAAACTTCTATTTCGCAGGCTTTGTCCGCGAGCTCGCGAGCTTCGCCATTTATTCGCGCCGCGGCGATCTCAGCGAGGTCTAACGCCGCGCGCCATTATTCACTCCCGAAGTTTACGCTCCCTTCAACGATCGTGTGTAACTCGCAGCTGCACAACCCCGTTCTGCATAATGCAGCACGGAAAACGTTTAAGCGTCCCACGGAATTCGAACGGGGCCATTACTTTAGGAGGACGACACGGCGCGTGTGACACGCTGAAAATAACGCGATCCTTGCGAATTTTTTATGGGGACACCGTGCCGCCGACCGGTTGGGAAACTTTAGGGCCGCTTGAAAATAGTTTTCCTTTTCGGATGAGTATTTTCGTTCGCATCGTGTTCGACGAACGCGCTGATTCTCAAATGTTCGCTAGACTGCGGAACTTTAGTATTTTGTATATTGGAGCATGGCCAGTATGTTTTCGGCCACGTCCTCGAAAGCCATCGATCGAATTACATACCGAAAGATGCGCAGAGCTACCCAGTTCGTTATCTCCTCGTACATGACAAGCGTAACCTCGTCGCTCTGTAGCCGAGGCTGCTGCTAACAACGTTCCCTCGTGTAGATACGAGCTAGGTTCTACTTAATTACTGCGTCTTCTGCATTCGAGCACGTCAATTTCCTCGAGCCTTAGACCGTGTCGCTCCTACGCAGACGTCTTATCTCGCGTCGGTAGATAGGGAGCTTACATCGTGCTATCGGTATCAGGATGTTGGAAAATATTCGGTTAATGTTCACACAGAAATACTGTCGTCCTTATACGCCCATAGAAAATCTCTATTTATTCAAATTCTACAGACATTCGATAAAAATTCTCTCTCCCAATCATTTTTAAAACAACATTTTTAAATTCCTCAAGTCGCAAAGTCACTGTACCCTAAAGTTACTGGTTTTCCTGATTTTCGATTTTTCCGAAACTACCAGTTTACGCGGGGTTGTTTATCTGCAGCGTAACGATGCACCGAAGTATCGGGGCCGATACCGTCGCAGAAAATTTGTTTAGGATGCAACAAGCAAGTTGCATCGGCCGAATTCCCGTTCAGTTTGTTGCAGTCGTTTCGCGGGAGCACCGCGCCCGTGTGTAGATATGAATTTATATGGATTGCATTCGCGGCGCGCTGTATACGGTGCATTGATGCGATATGGAAATTTCACCGTGATGTTAATGCCACCGATAGACGTCACGCCGACAAGGGAATTTCACTGTGCAGTCGGGAAATCGATCTCGAAGGTCGCAACGTGCGCCCCTGTCAACCGAGCTTTGATTTTCATGGGGGATTTTTCGAAAGGCAAATTTATTTTAACAGGAATGCGTTTTCTGCATTTTATTTTAACCTTCGCGTATTACATTAATAGGAGTGAACATGCATAATTCGTGCAGAATACAAATTCAACGTACATATAAAAATTGATTTCTCCGCCCGTAATTTTTGTTTGATAGAACTGTTTGATCTCTGATCGGAAATGACTATGACTGAGGTGGGCGTAGCCCCTCGGATGCGTTTCCGCTCGCGTTTCTCGTTCCAGGAAGTTCGATTCGTTTTCTCCGACACGGGGCGCAAGCTTCTGTACGTTTGCGATTACCATCTCCTCCAGCGTGTTCTTTTTCGTGGAAAAGAAAGAAAGAAAGAAAGAAAGAAAGAGAGAGAGAGAAAGAGAGAGAGAGGAGGTTCCAGAGACTGCACCAGCGACGAGTATCATCCTTGAACCGCGCGCGCCGCGCCGGAGTTTTCCATCTCAACTGAATTATTACTGCGAACGTATCCGGGGTTTCCGGTTCGCTTGTAACCGCGATTCCAAGAAAAATAGAAACGAACGTACCGGATGAAAATGGAGGAACTCATCCGGGCCTGTGTGTACCACCACCGCACACCGTTTCTGATATTATTGAACGAGTTGCTCTACGAAATTCACTCGGCGCTGAAAGATTTATTCCTCGGACATTCTCCGAGCACTGTTTCGAGGTTTTAAACGGACCGAGAGCTGTTCAGCTCGTCTGCGGGCTACCGATGTGTGTATAAATTCGTTGGAAGATTTAGTGTTCGGGCGTCGCGTCGCTTCGTTCGTATCTTCCGTTGATTCGTAACGATTTCGACCAGCTTCGCTTTATTTCGTTTCGCTTCTGTTGCAAGCTTTCGTTTCATTTCGTACCTTGCGTTGACTCGGTACGATTTCTATCAACTTCGTTTTATTCGAGTCCGATGAAGACAATATGTTGATGTTTTAAAAAATGTTTAACTCGCGATAGGAGACTATAACCCAGAACCTTGGGATTTTCCGTCGTTCTCGGAACGAAATAAAATTGCTTCGCGGTCTGTCGATGAAGCAGGGAAGATCCTCGAGAACAAACGTCCTCGGGTTCCCTTTCTCGCGTTGTCACGTTCCGCAAACGACGACGGAACCGCCGCACCGCACCGCATCGCGTCTTTGATAAACATCGTTCCTCGCTTAAGTGGATTCGGTTTATTAGAGACCGCAGCGTCGCTCTGGCACTCGCGAGCAACGAACCCCCGAACAGGATCGATCCAGGCCCTATCCGTAATTGAATCTGATTCCCCGTGAAACCGTTGTGTTCCGAGGAGAACTTGCGCTTCCATTGCGTATGGCGTACAGTGTAGAGGTAAGTTCATTGTGTTTGGCGATTCGCGATACGGAACTTTGCCCCGGAGTTTCGGTAACGATGCGTACGAATTTAATCACTTCGCAATTTCTGTTCGAGTGCAATTGTCCGTGGTGCTTTGAATCATCCTGCGATTTAGTCGTCTTTAGCGAAATTATTAATTGTATTCCGAAGTTCTTTCGAATTCGTTACGAAACGAATGGTTTCACCTAAAAATCGAGGGAAAACGAAACCGGAAGTGTCTCCGCGTCGATCTATCGAATCGAGAGGCCCGGCGCGGCGCGGCGCGGCGCGGCGCGGTGGGTTGGATCATTGTTTCTTGTTCGTCCGGTCAGTGGACATAGTGGTGGCGACCTGGTTTCGAGACAATGGCGTCGGCGTTTTTGCGCTGATGCCGTTGCAAACTTATCGAGCGTCGCGACGCGTCGCGACAGGGAACGCTCAACTTCTTGCGAAAGCTCTCGCGGAAACCTCGGAATCAGAAGAGGATCCTCTTCAGACCTTTCTGTGGAGACACTTTGCTCGATGTCTTTTCTTTTCGCGAACAATTCGAACGATACAGTTGAAATTATATCGTGTTTAGTGTCGCTTCAATCAGAAATATGCCATAATCGTCTAGTTTAGATTCGACCATGATGTCGTCGGCCCTTTTAAACCCAAAATACGAGGATATTGTAGGCGTAATTTGAGACGTCGCGACGTCGTTGACGTCTCTGTACCTGTAGGTAGCGAGCATCCGTGTCTAGTTTTAACGACGACTTTTAAGAAAATTCGTTATCCGTCCTTCCCCTCAAAGGAACGTAACGGTATTACCATTTCTCCGGCTGCAATTCGCTCGAGCCACCTTAACGAACGCTTAATTAAAATTTAATTAAGAACGCCTCGATGTAACGTTTTTTCCTTCTCCTTCTTCTTCCTCTTCCCCTCTTCCCCTCTTCTTTCCTTCTTTTCTTCTTTTATTCTTTTCTTCTTTTCTTCTATCCCGGATCAAAAGAATCGTCTCCCGTTTTCATCCTCGCTTTAATAACAAACTTTCCTTTCCTCTTCGAGGGACTACCGCCTTTGGGACTCCTTTGTCCGTGCGCGATGACTACACTATGAGGAAAGTGAACGATTGTTGCGTGGAAATGTCATTTTCGAGTCAGAACAAATTATTTTCTAGGGAAGCTATATTTTCCTGCATTGCCAACTGTAAAAGTACAATGTAGCAACGCAAGCTCGAGACAGTCATCTCGCCGAATTTCCCAAGCAGACGTCGAACAAATCGGAGCTCGTCACTGGCTGCTCGATCGATCGCGCACCGGTTGCAAGTTGCAACTCGCGACAAGATTACATCGCGAAACGTGTTCCCCCGGACACTGACACGGCAAACAGCATCGATCACTGTCCGATCCGTTCGATCCTGCTCATTCGTCGCTGGGAAATCGGTGGACACTTATCGGGACGCGGCGGGGGGGGGGGGGGGGGCAGAAAACGGGATGGAAAGCGTCGAGGAATTCTTTTCAATTCGCAAGCAGCAAGCAACATCGATCCGTTCGCTGCCCGTCGCGACGTACGGCACGGCGCTTGCAAAAAGTTTGCAAACAGCTAGATACACCGGTAACTGGCTGACTGGCCGGCAAAAATAAAGGAAACGCTGTTTATCTTCCACTCTTTCGACTCGGAACGAATCTCGAATGGAATTTACACTCCCGCTCATAAATCTTAGGACAGCGAACATATTTGTATTCGACTCTGTAAAAATGAAATAATCGTTGAAGGATTCGAACAAATTTTTCCTTATTTAAAGATCTACGTGTCAAGGAAAAGATGCTGCACTCGTACATGTCAAAAATCTTACCAAGAAGTAAAAGAATATTTATATTTTCTTTCCATCGAAGAATCCGCCACGTTTCTTTTCATACTTTCTGTAGTTATATTATTCCATTCTCGTTCCAAAATATTCCATAAACGTGTTTTCGAAGTAGGGCAAAAGTTTGGTATCTGTCTATCCGGTTCATCCTATAATTTTTCTATGGTGTTCAAATCTGGTGACTGGAGTGGCCCTAGTTTCAAGCTAATCTTGCGCTGATTTTAGCCTAATGTTACACCTGCACAGCCGACGAACTCTATCGCGACAGCTTCATAAAGCTGTTAACGCGTGCTTGCAAACTGTACCGAGGAGCTCGTATCGAGCGCAGTTTTGTAAAAGCAGCCCGAGCCCGAAAACGATTACGTGTTCCGCGCGGCAGTAACGATAGTAAAGAGACATATAACTTCGCCGCAGGACTGCTAGAAAATGCAAACCCATACACACCGCATACCAGAGCCCTAGCACGAAGGAATCGCGAATTGGCTGTTCCTGTAACGATCACCTCGAAGGGAAAATAGCTCGGCTTATTACTCGGGGCGCAATAGCCGCGAAAATATAAGGAGAAGCGACACGCCACTGTTGTCGTCGTCGTCATCGTCGTTGTCGTCGTTTCAGCAATCAATCATCGTGCAACTTTTTTTCAAATTGCTTTCTACGATTTTCCGCGATAGGACCGCGGGTGACGCGATACGAGGAGATCGATTGTTCCGCGCGATATCTTTGCCACTCCATCTGCAAATATTAATGGCCTTGGAAACGCCATTTTGTCTCGTAACGACTGAAACGGTCTCTTTCGTGAAATATTCCAGCGAAATATTCTGCGAGCGTGACACGAACATTTTTTCGATTTATTAACTGGTAGGCGAATTTTTAGAATTTTGAAACGGAGTCTAAATAACAATAATGCTGCGACGATGGACTCGGCGTGTTTCCAACTAAAACAATTAAGTAAAATCGAACAAGACGATTCGCGTTTCTGTCGGTAGAAAAGTACGAACGCAAACAATCGATCACGAAAAACCGCCAGGTGTAAATCCCGAAAGCCCCGGTCTACGGGCCAGCTGGAAAATTGCCCAAATACACTTCGAAATCCTCGAGCGCGTCGGTTCGGGAGAAGTTTTTCGACAAAAGCACCCGAGGAAGAAGCAGTCGGCCCGCGCCACCTTGCTCGCGGAATATTTTATTTGCCTCCGAAAAGAATTTCCACCGCGCCGGAATTTCATCCGGCAGAACCGTCGGCAACTTCCGATTCCGCGAACCCACCCATCCTTTGCTTCTACAGCCTCTTCCGTAGGGTGTCGCAAAAATATGTGACCACATAACAATTTCGAACATTTTTTTCCTTCTTAATATTCTCTTGTCATTTTTTCAAGAATACACGTAAATATTAATGGTATTCGCGATGGTATAAATAATAATGTACTAAATGTGAAAATAATAATGGTATGTATAAATGTTATTTGATAAAACGCACGGGGTGAGACAGTTTTGCCGGTTCAATATCTTTGGGACACCCTGTAGATCGTCTAACGTCTCTCTCGCTTCTCGTGTTTTATTTCTCCTGCTATAGGTTTCTTCGACTATACTTCTTTTCTTTCTCCGGTTCACTACATTCCCGCGGACTTTTCCCGGATTTCTTGTCGCCGCTGCAGATTTCCCTGCACCCCACCCTCACCCCCTCGTAGATTCTTACACTTCTTTCCGCGTTTTGCAGGATTTTTTTACGGGCCAAGCGCGGCTCTGTTCCAGGCTCGTTCATTCTTTCACACCTTTTCTGTAACGGCTCCTCTATTCCCGGACCCTTTAGCTTCTATACTGTTTTTTAATCGTGCCTTTCTTCCTTTGCCGGTTCCTTTGGAACGCTTTCGCGCACACTCCCTCTCCCTCACTCTCATTCAGTTTTTGCTTTTTCTCCAATTCTTTTTCTCTTTTTGTACGTTTCAACTCGCTTTTGTAGCATTTTTCTGTTAAGCATCCGAAACCTCGCATTTGTTTCAGTTCTATGCGATACGTTGTGTAAACATGTTACAGGAGTGTGCACTTTGTGCGAACATTGAGTTAATTGTGCGTGGAACACGGATTATTTGTTATACGTTCCTTAGAAACAGAAATCTCAAGGATTCTCCGATGACATTTGCTTCGTTCCTGTCCATATCTCATAACTCGTGCAGTGAAGTTTTCATTAGTTTTCTTGCCACGGTTTTTAGAGGAGTACATATATCGATCCGGAGGGGCGAACTCTTTCATAAAAGGTGGCTAAATTCTTCGACCCGATCGACTATAGAGCGTGGGAGTTCGTTAAGGAAAATCCGTGTCCGGTAATGGCGGAACGTCGCGTCGCAAAAACGAACGGAACAGTATGGGAGGACGGGGTTCTCTCTCTGTTCGTTCTAATTGACGGAGTCGTGCAAAGTGCTGCTCAAAGGGGTTTCGCAGTCGATTCCGTATGCACCCCCGCGAACGGGGTTGCGAACTTGTTAACAAGTGTCGCTCTGAAACGGAAACGGGAAAAAATCTCGGCCGACGACGAGGCAGTCGATGCGACGAAGTGCGGAATCCTCTGACGAAACGACTGTCTTTTGCGAAAACCCTGCGAATCTCCTGCGAATCTTGAAACTTTGTTGAACAGGTCAAAGGAATTCGAAAGTTTCCGCGAGAAATGTCCGCGGACTTTTCTTTGGGACTCTTGGTCACTGAATTTTAACAATCGCGATGATTATTATCGGTAGAATTGCGGATTTTATGCATTTGTAACAGGCTTTCACCCTGGTTCACGAACTTCTTTTCTTTTTGTTCCAGGCTCGACCAGCCGGTGACCAGCTCGACGTCCGGAATGGACAGCAAAAAGGTACGAACGATACTTTATTGATGGTTTATTGATTATATCGATACATATTGGCTGTCGAATCAAGGCCTAAAAAAATTTGTACAACATGTTCGAATCGTGTCGATTTGGGCGGAATAGCGTTCAAGATGCGGGGAGATCGTGCGCGACGTTGATGCACATACATAGCTCTACGGTAACTTGCCAAAATTTCACAGTCTCGCGAAAGTCGCAGATAATCGATACCAGCGATACGGGTTTATGGTGGTTGTAAAGGTTTCCAGCGGTCTGATACGGGCCTCTGGCGAGGTTAACGATGTCGTTCGAAGTTAACGCGATTACATCGACACGATAAGAGAACGGAGTTAATGCTGTAGCCGTGCTACGGATACACTGTATAATAAATAGGTCGCGAAAGTATATGGAATTTATGCGTTTCCGTGGACAACGTAATTTCAAGGAAATGGTATGGAATAAAATTTGCGTATTAAAATCCATCGAATTTTCAATTCTAGTACTTTGCTGAAATTTTAAGTAGGATTTTCTTTTCGTTCGTTTTATTACATTTGACTGCAATCAACGGGTCACTGATTCGTACAGCGAAGACGATCGATATTTAAAACGCTGTTGCTTCGAAAAATCGGACAGAAGTCTATTAAGGCTGATTTCACCGGAGACACCGAAATGTCATTCGTTGATGCAGCACCGTGGCTTGATTAAAAGTGGCTCGCGTCGCGAATTGTCGGCAATTAAATCAGTTTCCGTCGGGATACGGTCTAATTGAGCAGAAACGACGGAAAAATCCCTCGGACGGAGCACTCGTCCAGTTTTCAAACTCTGCGCGCACCGTCGAAAGACTTTTCGTTCGAGGAGGAGACAAGTGTTTTCCTGGAGGAAAATCGACGTGAACGCGAGATCGGTTCGGCTTCGTTAATAATAAGGGTCGGCCTCCCGGTTTTCGTGCGGGAAAAATCTTATAGCTCGACGAGGAAATGCATCTTTGGTTGGGTAAAAACACGATGGATTCTAATGCAAGTTCGAACGATGATTTCAGGTTGTCCAGGCGGCGCCACTTCCCGTGCCTGTGTCTGTGCAGGTGCGCAGCAAGAACGATGGCTCGGGTGTGGTGGCGGCGTCGGTGTCGGGCGTTCGCAGACGAAGCGGCTCGCAGGGGTTGCGATCGCCGGCCGCGAAGAGGCCACTCTCCGCCCCGGTCGCCCTTCAGGGCTGGCTGCACAAACAGGGCTCCGAGGGTCTGATGCTCTGGAAGAAACGGTGGTTCGTCCTCTCCGAGTACTGCCTCTTTTATTACAAAGGTCAGAATTGCCTCTATACCTTCTGTATCTCTATCCATCTGGTTCTCTATTTACCATTCTATCTATTGTAGTTCTCTGCCTATCCCGACTTCTATGCAACGTGCACCGTCATCCTTTCAATTAGTCTCGCGCAATATTCACACGTGTACAGACCTCAACCACCCCGGTCATAAATAAACGAAATTTTACTTCCTGAAGCTGATGGACGAACACTGCCGGCATAATTTACCTTCGCTCCGTTGTCATTCGCAACGCTAATTTTCTTTATTCCCGCAAAATTACGTCTCGCCCTCCTCCCTTCCTTCGACTTCTCCTCCTCCTCTTCCTCCTCCTCCTTCTGGTTCGTGACAAAAACGACCGGGACAAAAGAAAACGCGCTACTATCTCTGGCTTCTCGTTCTCGTTCTCGTTTTTCGCTCGGTGCATTCTTGGCACAACACCCAGACACTCGTAAAACGGACCGGGGGTGTTGGTTCGATATATGTATACGTATACGTATACGTCGACTTCCGTTTCTTTTTGCTGCCGACGCGCCACGTTCGAGATGAGAATGGGGCTACGTGGCCCTTGAAACGGTATAACTTTGACTATAAAACAACAAATAAAGCAGACATTTCTTTAATTTGAATTTGTCGAATAAATTCGCCGCTAAGCGCGTCTTTGAAAATCTGAACAATCGTGAGAATTGTGCAGCAGTCGTTTAGAAGTCGTTTGGAGTGCATCAGCGAGTGTAACGCAGTGAAATTATTCGCGGTTAAACGCGTCGAGGGTCGACCGACTGTACGTGCGCGTCGACGTTGTTCACCGTTGTACAATCGGCTGATTTTCGTGTCGCGTTGATCCTTTCTTTCGACGAGCGCGAGCGGGGTGGCCACGGTGCGGCGCGGCGACGACTCGTTTGCGCTCCCGCGAATAGTTCGTGTTAATTAACGCGATATTATATGACGAGAGAGGACACACAATAGGAACAACGCGCGTCTGGGTTATTATTCCGCACGGTGTAAATCCATTTAGCCGACCGTTCTACTCCATCCGGCCGTAAACCCGTTTAATGCGGATTTTAATATTCGCGACAATGAACAAGGGGAACGGCAAATGGCGCCTGTAAACAGTAAACACACAACCGCGCCCGCGCGTGCACTTACAGTAGTGTGCGAATTAATGCGAACAAACCACTATTTTTAATGTCCTATTAGTAGACTGTCGATTTGATACATTTATGACATAAATCGATGGATGTAATTTAAAACGGTAACAACGTTAAGACAATTTAAGAACGTCGCTACGTTATTCTCGATTCGTTTAAATTGTTGAAAATAGAAAGAAAGTTTTATATGGCTTCTGTGTCCTGCAATCGACGAAGACAATTTTTATTTTCCACAAAAATTCGCAGACTAAGTACTTGTTAGTTCTTGAAAGTTGGCAACACGACAATGTCAATGGTAGCGGCTATTTTGTTGTACGTTCGATGAACTTGTCTGTGCCAAGCTGTTGAGGCCAAAATAAACAGACATACTCGATAGTTTTCCATACAAGTACCTTCGCGATCACACACCGGCAGATCGATTCTAATTAAATCAATTCTAATTAAAAAGGAAAAATAAATCGCTCGGATAAATAATTTTACGCTGGGAACAAAAAATAAATTTCAAGAGACCAACGACAAAAAGAAAGATTGGAGGATTCGTGGGAACAAGATGGAAAACTGTTGCCGCAACGTGGTTCCGTGGCTTCGTGGCTCCGTGGCTCGCGAGCGCTCTTTCGGCTCCGAATCCCTTTCACTCGCGGATTTCCCGTTGCACCGGCAAGTCGGATGAATATTTCTCATTAATGAACGAGTACGTCGACCCCCTTGCCTCGGCTTTTTCGCGAGGTTTCCGCGACGAGGCGCGGAATGGATCCGGAATGGAGCCCAGACAAAACGATCTTCCTGAAATCGTTTGACGCGACGAGCCCTGAATGAACGGCGCGGCGCGGCGCACTGTGCACCCGTACACCATTGCACGCTGCAACGCTGATTGCTGCGAGAGCGCCGTGCATTGTCGACCACGGAACGTGTACAGTATCGCTTTAAGACTTTCAGCGAGACGCTGAACGAACCGCACTCGAAAGCGAGAGTCGACGAATTGAGAGCACCCGCCGCGAGAAATTTTCTTCGAGAGGCAATTCCGACGATGGATCCCCGAGAAACTGTCAAGTGACGTTGTACATACAGTCGTTGTCGCCTCTCCTCCAATGATTTTCTTACCAGGAAACGAGATAGAACGCGATTTTTTCAGAATTTTTCTTTGAAATTCAATTTCCGCTGAAACCGACCAGAAAATTATCATTTCTTGAGAATTTTAATATTGGGTTGGCAAGAAAGTAATTACGATATTTTAAAGTGAAATAAAAAAATCAATTTTTCTATTCGAGCAATGAACTTTGATGAATAGAATATTTTCCATTTCGCTCGATGATCTTTCGTCATCCTTCTGGTGGTTTAATAATTTTCCCAAAATTGGGGTTTTTATTTCACCTTAAAATACCGAAATTACTTTCTTGCCAACCTAATAGATCGAAAATAATGCAAAATCAGTTTTGTTGGATATGCGGACAACGACCCGCAGTATGTACCGCACTATGTACCGATTACTGTATGCCGTATACCTTCTTCGGTGCGAGCAAGTAGAACAAGATAGCCTTTGGTCAGACACGACGGGGATACTACTTACATACAACACGATTCTGCTTCAGGAGAATCGTCTTACCAGTTGAGCTTAAATTATAGTACTTGTCACGTTACATCGTATCGTACAGCGTATGCATTCATTATTTTTTATTTTATGCATTTACAAAGAAACGATTGGACGAGTGAAACAGTGAAAACGTCAGAGAAAAATATTATCAAGAGAAGAAACATTTCTATTCGACCCCCACTTTTCACGATCGACACTGTTACGAGCCAGGGCCGCGAGCAAGGCGAGTGGCCGGCGAAGGGTTATTACCCTAGGAATAAGGAATCAATTTGTTAGTTGAAGGTGCGCGGACGAACCCAATGCGAAATTGGGGAGCCGCTAGGATTATAGATTGCGAGGACGAACCCGACGCGATGTCAGGGAGCCTCTAGGAATGGTGTCAAACGCAGACGAACCTGATGCGAAATCAGGGAGCTGCTAGGAAGGTTGAAACTTCGCGGACGAAACCAATGCGAAATTGGGGAGCCGCTAGGATTATAGATTGCGAGGACGAACCCGACGCGATGTCAGGGAGCCTCTAGGAATGGTGTCAAACGCAGACGAACCTGATGCGAAATCAGGGAGTCGCTAGGAATGTTAGTAGGGGCCTCGTAACTGATATAATCTAATTGATACAACCGGAGCGGTAAGGTTGTATCTGGTGGGAACGTTCTATTACTCTATTAGGATACAGGAACAATAATTGAGGGTTTAGCGAGTTTACACGAAATTATCAAATAACACAAATATATTCAACCGACGAGTGTTGATGTGTTCAACATGTGTAATTGTCGCGAATGAATAAGATGAATTGAAAGAAAGGTGTTGTTACCTAAATTCAGATTCTCGGTTTTGACGCGCTGGCAATGCGGGGGTCCCGTAGCGACTTTAGAAATGCCTAATAGATTTTATACCGGACTCGCGGAATCTAGACGGTTAACTTTGATGCGAAGGGGAACTTTAGCCCGATCTCACTGGAAGTTGTCTCTACGAGATGCAGCACGACGCGACACGATTCGTGTCTACCGAAGTACTAGCCCCCGAGAGTAAAAGTCAGAGGGTTTATATAACCCCACAGTGAATGAACTGCTTTGTTCATAATCTAAGGGCACTTAGGGCCAGACTAATAACTCTAGTTTTTTGTCGCTTCCAATGAAATCAGAGCCAGAGCTCGGTCCTAATGAAAGGGTTCAACCAAGATATGAAAGGTTATCTAGGACGCTTCCCTCCAGAGACGATCTGGAGGAGATCACAGATAAGGAAACGAACGGAAGATTTTCTCTATCCGTAACAACACATTTTTATTTTTCACAAAAATTCGCGGTCTACCGTGAACGTTGTTTGTCTGCATTCATAAAGAAATGAGAGAAAAACATCGAAATTTGTTCTCTGCGCGATCTACGTAATAAACATACTCGAGCATTATCGAAGAAACGACGTACCAGGAATACACTTTTCAACGTTGAGAGGCTTCCATTGAATACGCTAACGTCATTATAATACTAGCGGCTTCGCTAGGGGCTTCCAGCGATTGGTTCAAGGAGGCAGAGGCAAAGCCAGAGGCAGAGGCAGAGGAAGAGTGAGCGAGAGAGATTGATCGATCGCAGAGATCGAGCACTCGGATCCGCGAACACGAGCGGAAATGATTCCGCGAATGCGACAGAAGCCTGACAAATCGAAAGGCTCGATTCGACGGTTCTGACAGCACGAGCGTCATTGACACGCGTTAGATATCGAGCAGCGGCTGCGGCTACGGCTGCGGCTACGGCTGCGGCTGCGGCCGGTTCGCTGCCCCTAGGGGCGAGCATAAATCAACGCGAGCCGTGGACAGAGCACGAGAGGAACTCGAGGAAAAACTGCCATAAATTTCACGGTGGACGACGTCGGACCGAACGCTATAGTTCCGGAACAGGCCCGTTTCAATCGCGAACCTCGATTCCAACGTCGACTTCTTTCCGACTTTTCTTCAGGAAACCCTCGATTCTCCTCGACAATCGAACACCGACTATGCGAATTAAACGGGCTTTCGTCCACTGGAGATATTTCATTTAATTCGAATATAAATGAAATTTCACCGAACTCTTGTAAGAGACCAGGTTTCACAAAAACGTGAAAGAGTAGAATGTGTTTCTGCGTCGGAAAATGAGGAAACGGACGACCGGAGGGAAAAATAGGATATCTCTTAATCGTCCTCGGGTAACCATCAGCGAAATGCGTATTCCGATAAGAGGATAGCGACGGAATTAACAATTTTTCATTCCGCAGGAGAAAGACTTTTGGCACAGCTTCAACCCTCGTCTCGCTCTGCACTCGTTGCCTTCCAGCGCAGCGTTACGCTCGACCAATTTCCGACCGTCGTACTGTTTTACCCTTAAATCTTTTCCTCTCGGATAGTTCGCGAGGAACACTAATTGCGCGAGTTCCCTGGATCAGGTTCTTACGTAGACCCACCTGCTCTCCCCACCTCTCTTTCCCGTGGTAAACCTGGATTTTCTTCAATTTTTCCGCTCCGCGGGTAAATATTTCTCCTTGCGATCAGACTACGGATCTATCTGTACACTCATGGTTTTTGCAAAGTTAGAAAATATCAGGTTGCCCAAAAAGTTTCTTCCATAATCATCACACGAGTGTATTCAAACAACGCGATCATCTGTTTGTTCACTTTTCATTACTTGGTAATAAAACGGACTGGGTTAGGTCTGGGTTAACCTAACCTAATACTTGTGCGATGTAACAATATTTAATGTACGCATCGCAAAAGAAACTTTTGGGACGACCTAATACAAGAACGCATGATTTCAGAATTGACGCGCTATTTATTATTTCATTGTTTACGAAGATGAGGTTTTTACAATGTCTCTGTGTAGGAGAACGAGTAAGCGATCTAATCCGCATTGCAAGTTTTCTAAGAAAATAGTGAACGTTTCGTGTTTTTGTGCGGTTGCAGGACCGGAAGAGGAGAAGCTGCTCGGCTCGATACTGCTGCCGTCGTACCGGGTCACCGTCTGCAAGCCCGAGGACAAGGTTAACAGAAAGTTTGCGTTCAAAGCGGAGCACGCGAACATGAGGACCTACCACTTCGCGGCGGACAGCCGCGATAGCATGAACCAGTGGGTGAACGCGTTGACTCTGGCGACTCTCCTGCAGGACCCCAATCCGTGAGTGCCTTCGCTGGTGATTTTCCACCGTCGCGTCGATATTATCCAGCACTTCGCGAAACGCCTAGGGAAACCAAGCCCCCGTCAGAGAATCGCAGACAGGCTTTCAACGCCTCTAGACGCATCGCTCCGTTCTCACGATGCTTGCGAAACTAAACGACGCGTTCCTGTCTTCTCCCAATCATCTTTGCATAGCCTCCAGAAAATTTCAGCAGCACCGTCTACGCGATTAACGAGCAGACGGATTTTATGCACTTATAAAGACAACGGGCCGAGTGAAAGAATTGCTTCTTTTTATTTCGATTTCAGATAAAAGGGCTTAGCCGATTAAGATGGTCAAAACTGCCCTCAGAGGTTTTTCAATGACTATCGAACCATTCGAAAGCTGACCAAGAAAAACTCCTCCCCTCCTCCTCCACTCCTCCCCATGGCAGGATCGAAGCGATTACAGAATCAGCCGATTTGCCGAGCAATTAGCCCGCGCCGAAGAAGCAGCCCGAGTCTGGCAAACGGAACGCGAAATTCCCTTTGTTTTCCCACGAGAGTACGGCAGGGTTAGCGACTCTAGTTTAGCATCGAATGCAAGCGAATGCAAGCGAATGCAACGATCCGCGTTGTGCATCGCGGCTGCTCTCGTTCCGCGCGTAATCGCGGCCCAACTATCCCAACTCGTTAGTTTGCTTCCTGGAAGTTAACCGCGGATAAACCGGAGTTCCAGAGGGCTCGGTTACTATGCTGGGGGTGGTTTGCCGTTGCACCCCGTTGTCCCCAACGAGAAAAAAAAAAGAACTGCGAGACGCGCGTTTCATTTGCCAGCGAATTTTCCTTCTGTCCCTGGTCCGTCAGCGGTTTCGAGTTTGCTCAAAGGTAATGACTACCACTCTGAACACGACCGAAAACCTTGTCTAGCTCTCCTCTCTCGGAGAGAGAGGCCGGAGAGAAACAGAGTAGCCAGCCCTTATTCGACCACTGGCTTTTCGAATTAACCGCGCGCGAGCAAGCAGTTTTGATACGGGACAGACTTTTGGGAGTCTGTTTGCGGGAATCGTGGGCAAAGGATTTAGTCGGATCAAGGTAGTCAAGAATGCCCTGTACCTCGTCCGTAAGAGTAGTTACGGGGAGCGAAGAAAAATCCAGTTATTCCTATTCGATCGTATCTAGAAACGAAAACCAATTATTATAGGAAAAGAAGATGCCTCGATGGAAATGATTTGAAAATAATTGCAGAGGAGCCGGGGAAGCAGCGGTGGTGATCGAGATCGCCGGTCAGCAAGATGGCGAGCGCAGCGCGCGTCCCAGTGTCTCCTCGATCTCATCGATCCTAAATCAGAGCGCAGACGACAGCGACTCAGGTTTCCACGGTTTTCAATCCCGAGATGAACCCAGCCACGCCTCGAACAACAATTCTAGCCCAAATAGCGTGAACACAGCCTCTTTCCCGAACCTCAGTGGCAGCAACGGCAATTCGAGCACCAACAACGGGAACAACAATAATATGAACAACAACAACAACAACAGCAGTGTTCCGATGAACACAACGAATAACAATCAGAACGAGGTTGTTCAGCCTATGGTCAATGGTTGGATCCAGCAACAGTCGCAGTATGGGCAGCCTGGAACTTCGCAGCATCAGCAACAGCAACAGCAACAGCAACAATATGGAACGTTGATGCAGGCTGGACAACAGATGCAACAGGTCTATCCCCATCAGGCCTTGATGCATCAACATTTGAGTCATCAGAACACTGTCCAGGCCCATCATCAGGTAACAGCATCTTCCTTCGTACGATATTAATTTTGCAAGATTACCTAAATATTTATATCCTAGCATCGATCGCGTTGATCTCGTGTTGTCTTCAGGTGCATCAGCAGAAGTTCCAACAGCAACAGCAACAGCAACAGCAACAGCAACAGCAACAGCAGCAAACCCAGTCCCCGGTAACGGTTCAGACGGTCCAACCAATGCCCAGAAAATTCGGTCAACCAATCTACGCGAACGCGCCTCCGAAACCAAGAAGGTTAACAGACGGTTCAACAGAGTATTCGACGCCCTCGCCTGATCCCGATTACCGGAAGTCACCGGTGTCCCCAGATGTCACAGTGACGAGCAAGAGTCCAATGTCCGATTACGATAGAGGCAGCATGATCTACGGGACGAGAATGAGTCAGCCGAGTCAACAAAGTCTGAGAACGGACAAATCGGGTTTGACCTACGGCTACAGCCAGGTGCAGACTGAAAGACGCACGCCGGACACTTATGGTCGTAGCGCGGCGAAACCTAGGTCTTCCAGAGGGAATGGAGACTACGAGGAAGTCTACGGGGCACCGCAACTTTATCAGAGACCAGCTGGGCCTGTTGGGTATTCGAAGGGAGCCTCGCCGGCGCCTATTCCTATTCCTCTGTACGCTCAACAACATCAGCAGTATCAGCAGCATCAGCAACAAATGCTTTCTCCGGCTGTTACGGCCAATAGTTAGTATGGTTAATGGTAATCTTGTGTTTACAATAGGGTTTTATGTTAATCTTCGTTATAATTATTCTCGCGATGCAGTGCCTATAATGAGACAGCCCCGTGCTCAACCACCTCCGCGACCGCACAGCGCGGATTTCCTGGAGTACGAAGCAACCAGGAGGCCTCAGCAACAAACGCCAACCCACTGTGACGACGCGCTCAATCAGCAGAGGCGTCCACAGAGGCCTAAATCGAGTTTAGACATAGTGACGCCGTCAGACGCGGCCAGCGATGGATATTTCTACTCCGAAGAACGGTAACTATCGATCCGACGATTCTGCAACACATCTGTCATCGGTAGACTGCGGATATTTGTGCATTTATGGCTTATGAAAATGTTCAAAACAGGCTAGAATATTAAATTCGATAGAATTTTGTACAATTTTTATTTGTTTCGGATCTACGAAGGCTGTTCCCGTTAAAAATAAGATTTTATTTAATTCCACTTTCTTGAAATTTGTCTACAAAAATTGGAAAATGCATAAACGTATCCGTAGCCTGGTCATCGGTGATATTTTCGAAGTTTTCAACGTTGCCGTACATCGCACTCGTACGCCATTATCGTAAAAAAGCTCGTTGAAGTTTGACAGTCGGGAGTCCCTCCCGAGATAGTATTTCTGGGGTTAAGAACTATCGGGCGAGAAGCGTTCGACGTGACAACGGGACACTGTTATTTTCGATATGTTTGGATCAGATACGCGGCCCAGATGCGGCAGTCGGCGGTTTATCTACACCAGGCGCCGCAGCACCACCAGCAACAAAGGAACCAATCGCTTTCCAGAGCGACAATGCCGGCGAAGCTAACGGGAGGTCGTGATAGGGCCGACGAAAGTAGGATAGCCACGTTGCCGGAAGCTTCCTGCTCGGGGCTGAGACGAGGACAACGCGAGCACGTCCATCAGCAGCACGTGATGTCGCATCAATCGTTGCAGAGGCACACCGAGTGAGTCTACCTTGCGTAGAATCCCCTGACGATCCTCCCTTTCAGCCACTTAACTTTCCTTATTTTTTAAACATTTATATGTATCGTATTTCATCTGGGAAGGATTAAATCATGATTTTTCACCGATGCCAATTTTTATTTTACAATTCTTTCGGAGATATGCGATCTCAAAGTAGTTAGTTGTATAGTACCGTTTAATCTCGAACTATAATCCCCTTTTCTATCGGTGTTGATTGCTTTCTAACGTATTAATATACACGGTTTGTTATTAATACAGACATAATAAAATGCGTTACAGCATCCTCGAGTTTTTCCAGTAAAAAATTCTTGAGCATGATCTATTTTCGTGTAGCGCAACGAAAGAGTTGTCTCTCTTAAAATAGCATGGTCGAAGTTCAAGTTTTATTGGCCATCGACGGCAGACAGATTCGCCCATAAGTCGTATCGGTATGCACGGTTTGGAACATCGCCAGAATTCGATTAGGTGTGGCTTTATTAAAATTCCAAGGACGCGTCGAGCTCGCGAGAACGGTATAGATAGATAGTCGTTGTTCGTGGACTCGCTCTTACTCGTAAATGGTATGCCCGTTCGACCGAAGAAAATCAATTGTCGAAGGCACGTTCGTTTTCGAAACCTCTTGGAAACGTAAAGATGCTTGGTAACATTGTTAATTAAAAAAGTGATTCCATCGAAGATCTACTGAGGGTAGCAAAAGGTCTGTTTTTGGGAATTAGGGTTTCGAGCAGCAGCGAGGCAAAGCTGAGGAGATCGTTGCGCGAGAAAAGTTACGAGCCGACTGGCCGGGAGTTGAGTCACGTCGAGGACGGCAGCTCTTCGGTTCCGCGAAGAATTCCGAGGGAGTACGAGGGGTGGGGGAGGCCGGCGAGTCACACGAGTCACACGAGTCACGCGAGTCACACGAGTCAGGGGACTCACACGAGTCAGGGGACTCACGTGGCTCAGACGTGTCACACGGCTCGCGCCTCTCAAAGGCGATGGAACGACCAGCAACAGTTCTGCAGGTCCGCGTCCGCGCGGCTACCGAGGACAAGACACCCGGCTGCCCTCGACCCGGACGACGACGACTACGCCGAACGATCCTCCGAGCAGGACTCGAGGGACGGTGAACGCAAGATCCAGCAGGTTAGTATCCTCCTTTATACCTCATCTCGTTCAAACAAATGTCGAAAAGTCTAGGATAGGTGTCTGGAAAAAGTACCAATGCGATGTACAAATTACTTTCACAAATTCTGTCTCATGTTCTAACTAGACTGTGAATCTTCGCGCAACTATGACGTGTGAAAATTTTTTAAAAATATTGGAATACGAAATTCAATGGAATTCAAAGGCCATTGCCACTGACAATACAATTTTCTATTTGATTCCACTTTGTTCGAATTGATCTGGTCTAGTTGCACCTAATCGAAAGAACGCCCTTCTACATGTCCAACACAGTTTAGCATGCTGCGTGAACATTCGCGTGAAACAAGGTCATTAGACATTCAATTAAAAACATTATTTCTGTACGCCACCGTTAACCGCAAACACCTCGTGTAAGCACGTAACATAAACATTTGCGTGGGATCAGGTGATTAGACATTCAATTATAAAAAAATTATTACTCAACCGTGATCATTAATTCCGAAACACTGTGAAGGCAAGCATGTAATGTTAAACGGTTGCGTGGAATCGAATCATTATGGAATTAGATCACAGGGGGAATTCTTTCCGCAAACGTTTCGTAACGACGACGGCGGCGGCGGCGGCGGCAGCAGCGGCGGCATTGTGCTAGTGTTACCACCTCAGGAAGCAGGCTAATAAATCTGTGTCGGCCGCTTATCTATCTACTAATTTCAATTAACCCAGCTGCTCCCGGAGTGTTCGCCAGTCCACGAGTCAATTACCTTAACGAGACAACTTTCTTCGCTGAAAGGGACAGTCTCGGTGACCTTGCCAGACAACATCCGTCGGAGCACCAGCGATCCCATTCCTTACAATTCAGGCACGTCATAACGCCGCTTAACAAGGACTCGTTAATAATTACTAGACTGCGGGTCTTTATGCATTTATAGCAAAATTGAGAAGACGAAATTCAATGTAGTTTCTATTTCTTGCAATCGATGCAGACAATTTTTATTTTGCATAAAGATCCGTAGTCTAGTAATAAAAAATGGAAGCAATGCCGTCTCTGCACGAAAAATTTGTACATTTTTAGGTAGCATATTTTACACTATCCGCGTATATTATTACACTTTCCACGATGTCCATATTTTATCTGAACGAGCATTTTTACGACGGCTCCAACGAGTAATCTGTACTCTACATTTTCGACTTATCGCTTTTCGTAGAATGAAACGGGTACAGTCATCGGTGAAATATGTAGACCGCAGATTTCGAAAATTGCCTGGCGACGAGAGCCGTTAGAGCAGGATGTCTCCGGCATCGCGTTACCGGTTCACGTAGCAATCACGAGGTTGCTGAGAGATGAGTCAGAGGTTCGGTTCGTCCGCTTCGTCCGCTTCGTCCACTTTCCTCGCGTGATCTCGAACCGTGTCCAACCGATGCGATGACGGACAGAACAATTCGTTCGCCCCGCAGCCAAACTCGATGATTCATCCGCGTGCAACCTGTGTTCTATCCTGCATTTTGATAGTCGCTTCCACCGCGTGCCGTTCCGTAATAACGCTTTCACCGCGACCCGTTCAATCATCCTCGTCGTCCCGGCTAAGCTGCCTAACCCTTTATAAATCATAATCCCTGGAAACGTGACGAAAAAAAGAGGAGAACGACTTTCGTTGTACACGTTGCGCATTACGCGCTGAGCAAGATTAATTGGCCGGCTTCGATCTGCGAAAGTGCTTCCGATTGATAACGGGCTGACGCGGGTGTCGCTGTTATCAGAAATCGTTTGTTACGTGCTTAGACCGAGAAACGAATTGTTTCCGAATATTTTGTTGTAGCGGAGGAATTTGATTGTGAACATTTTCAGTCGCTACGAGATGTTTATGTAACAGTTTATAATTGGACTGCGGACTTGATGCATTCGTAACGAAAATGGGTACGTGCAATTTAAAGCTGTAGACACGTTCAAAATATTTAAGGACATCAATGTATTAGTTTCAGCTCGATAGGATAATTGAAAGAAGAATACAATTTTTATTTGGCTCCTGTGTCCTGCGATCGATGCAAACATTTTTTATTTTGCATAAAGATCCGCAGTCTATAATCTATGTCTGTTGCCACGACATTCGAGACATTCTGCAAGAAAAAGCCCTACGGAAGTCGATGCTCGGTTAGAGTCAGCGAGGTGCTGCCTTCAGTTTGTTAACGTGCCTTGTCTTCGATGTCATGGCAATTCGAGCATTGAATTTTTAAACATGTTTTTAGAATCTTTAGAAAGTTGATGAAGGAGTGAAATCGATTCCCGAACGAACAACGCATAGAAAAGTCGGATAACATTGATAACATTGCAGCGGGAGGAGTCGATGAAGCGTCTGCTGGAGTGGAAGCAGCGTATGCTGCAGTCGCCGTTGACCCGTAAACCGTCGGCGTCGACGAACAGAGGCAGCAGGGCTTCGAACGAGCTGTCGAGTTACTACAAGCAACAGGCGCTGCTGGAGTTGGCCGCCCACGAGGCGTCGGTCGCCGAGGTCCGTCACTCTAGACGCCGGGAGTTGAGGGACGACGGTCACCGTCCACACGTGCGCAGCAAGAGCACCGACGGCAGGCGCACCGTCGCGAACGTTTCTCGGTACAACAGCTACTCCAGCGACGACGAAGGTAGGGACGACTCGCCTGAACTTTTTATCTGAGAGTTTTATGGCTTCGCCCGGCCTCTCGCGCTCGTGGGTCTCCCCTTCGTCGGATCAAACGTCAAACGTCCTCCAGGATATGCGTATCGCGTGTACACCTATACACCTATACACCTATACACTTATACACTGTCAAAAGTGTCTCTGCATACTGCATACCCCTTCGGATCGAGCAACCCATCGTAGTTGAAAATTCAGTGAACCCTTTTAACCGCTTGCCTTACCATTTAAAATGGAGTAACATTTTCAACACCCTTCCCTTACGATTATAAGTTACATAAAACTTGAAGTTAAGAGTAGAATGTACAGTGACACTTTTTCTGGCCGATCGTTCGTAGCTGTTTCGAAGCTCTTTCGAATTCGAGAGGGAATCTCCGCTGCCTCGTCACCTCGATACGATTTTCGTTGCTTGACTCGAGTTGTTCGCCTCGGCAAGGCCAAGTTGCGCTCCTTAAGATCGCGAACGTTACTTCGACACGTTCCTCGACTGCAACGTGGACCGATCGTGGCTGTCGTAAGCAGGAAAACATTGTCCTCGAAAAGCTGACATTATTTCTTTCCTATCTTCAAATTTATAATTCGCCGAGGACGTTGGAAAATTAAATTGTTCCACCTTTTCGCATTCCAAACAAATAATGCGATTCGAGTCACGAATGCTCGATCGTAAGAAAGATTTTTTACTGAAGATTCCCCGCAAAGTCCTAGAGGAAATCAGCGATCTCGAGAAAAAGTAGCGTCGCTTTATCGAGAGGAACAACTTCCCGTATCTCAGCTTCGAGAAAAGTAACGAAGACGTCGCAGCGATCCAGATAAAAACGAAACGATGGGATCAAGTGTACAACAAGTTTTACCTTTTCACGGTCCTGTAACTTTTTGGTAGACGTTTCGCGATCGGAATCTGTAAGCTTGTCTAAGTTGCGTGTAGTTTTTCAGAGGGACACAGCTTGTTAACTTTCAAAATATTCTCTGCTTCAACAATGGTAATTGGATCGAAAGACACTCTTTCAAATTGAAAGATTGCGAAATGACACATCTTTTTGGGAGATCCACGATCGCGCTTTCCCAGCGAGTCGACACACTCGCAGTAGCTAGCTGTATACTAATTAATAACATCGCTCTAACCCGGTGACGAAATCCTCACCAAAAAAAATAAAAAACATCGAAACCAAAAAATCGAGCCGTGAGAACGAGAAGCTTTTCTTGTAATGCACGTCTCGAGACTGCCTCGTTGAAAAAAGAACTCAACAATAATATTTCATCCTTGCGCATGAAACCAAAGAATCATGTAATAAAAATCAGCGACCGAAAAATTAATTCCAACATTCTCTAATCGCTGCGTGTGCTGAAAATATACAAATGTTACAGTTGAAATGAAATTTGTCTAATTCTTGCATCGAGAGCGCATCCGATTGTTGTTCGTTTTTTTATAACAAACGTGCTCGTCGACTAACACGAAATCTGAGAAAGAAACAATTTTCTCCTCTCTCCCTCTCTCTCCCTCTCTCTCTGTCTCTGTTCTTTCTGTCGCTGTATTTCTGCTCTCTATCGGAATCGACGCTCTCTGTCAAACGACAGTCAACGAGTTCTGTAGATAATTGTTCGTGGACTCGAAAGGTGGCAGGAAACACATAGAGAGTATATGTACATATACATATAAATATATCTATATATATACATATAATTATACATATGCGAGTAGAAACGAGAGATAGCGGGACGAAAAATAAAAATAATAAAAAAGCGAGAAATTCTCTCCGTTGTTGGGGGCTCCTTCTCTTTTGCTGCTGTTGGGTCTGGTGCTGTGACTGGTGGATGGGAATTAATGGATTAATGGATTAATGGATTAATGGATTAACGGATTAATGGATTAACACACCCACGATTACACGGGGCAATTAACCGAAATCAAAACAAACCGTCCGTTACGATCTAACACTCGTGCCCGGTACAAAGGAATTTTCCTGTTCTTTTGATTGTTCTGCGAGTTTTGATGTGGGTCCGCATGGCATGCACAGAGGAGAGTATGTTCACTAACATTTTTGACGCCTTATGCTCTGTTCACCGTGCACGCTGCCGATCGGGGATCGTTGCGGGATCGATTGGAAAGGGTCGAGAACGTTCAGAGTTTTGTCGAGAATAGGGAAATCGGTTTAACGTTGGAAATAGTTTGACATCAAATCTACAGAATTTCGAATAGCAAATTGTAACTGGTTAAACATTTGAAACGGAGTTCTATTCGAAGCATTTCGAATTTGAGATGAAATAGGCAACTCGTTTATAAATTGATTATCGCTTGGAAATACGGAGTTTCTTTAATTTCGTTTGAATATTAGAATCGATAGTCCATCGGTAAGGTTAGAAAATCTAATAAGAATAGATCTCTGGTCCAACTACGGTCGCAACGATCCCGTCAGAGCTCGGCACCAGCTTGGAGTGCGCCGGATGGGTTGATTGATTGTACTCTAATCGTGACTCGTGAGTAACGATCGTCCTCGTGTGTTTGTTTTGTAACGGACGAATCAGAGCTGGGCGATGTCCGGAGGAAACGCACGCGCAGACCCTCGCATGCAGGAAGGAGCCCCCGGCAGGTGGGAGACGGTCGTTCATCGGCGCTCGCGGACGAAGAGGGCGTGACGGGGGCGGGCCGTCACACCGCGAGCACTCCTCGAGCTCCGCCCGACCGGAAACCGAGCCCCTCCCAGTTCCCGAATCTGGGCGGGATTCCGCCCGACGCCGGCTACGAGGAGGTCAGCTTCCCCTCCACTCAAAGGGCGGAGCGTACTTATCCCACCATCGAGAGATCAAGAAATCCTGGAGGAATGCACTTCGACCAGGATTTGGAAACATCGTACGACGAGGGATTAAAGAAGAGGCCGTCTGGGATCTTGAAGACGTCGACCGCTTACGGAACGGACGAGATCAAAAAGACTGTGGTGCCAGCTGCAGGATACGCGAACGACACTTGGCCCTCGCAGAAGACAGTACAATGGACCACGAAGAAGGAGAGTGGACTGGAAGGCTGGGATTCCAACATCGACGAGAGCAAGGTGATCAAGGAGTTCTCCTACCAGTACATCAGACCAAAGGAAGGGGCGGAGTCAAGATGGGCGGAGTCGAGAGAGATGGAGGCTCCGGAGCTTATGAACCTGGTGCAATGTAGGATCCGATCGTTTGAACTGAGTATGGACAGCTCGACGCCGGTAAAGGAGGTGCTCGCTATGCAGGAACCGTTGAAAGTGTCTCCACTGCAGACCACCGAGGCGTTTGTTTCTAGGCTGGACTCCTCGAAAAAGCATCCATCGAACCTTAGAAATTTTGCTCTCGGTGAGGCGGAGTCTCAGGAGCAGAAGGGGCGTGGCGTCAGGGACGGTCACGCCAAGCAGGCGTCCACCGATAGCAACAAGTCGGTAAAGGATCTGCTGGCGGACTTCGAGAGGAAGTCTCAACAGGTGCAAAGGCAGGAGTACAATAGGAGACAGGAGGTGAAGCATCGAGGAGTGTTCAGCGACTCCGAGGCTTTACTGTATGACACCGGGAGCGACCTGGACCAAAGAGACAAGAGCGAAGAAGGGGAGGGGCGTGGCGAGGATGCGGAACTCGGGGTGGATCAAGTCGTGCCTGAGGTTACAGACGAGGAGAAATATTACTGCGATGGGATCAAGAGGAAGGGAGACGCCTCTTTCAGACGGAAGAAGAGATCCGCCTCCAGAGAGAGCGGCACGCCTCCAGAAGAGCAAGCTACGCCCTACGAGGACCTGGAGGCAGAGCCAAGCCCCAGCTGCAATAGGCTGAGCGTGACAGAATCTTTGCTGACTCATGGAGATCAATTTTCCGGGGAAAGTGGTGAGGACGGTCCAGAGCTGAAGCAGGAGGACGTCTGTCCGGAGGAGCATTATCTTCCCATGTCACCTAGGAAGGCGATACTGGATCCCAACTGCGACGACAGACCAAACCCGAAAATGATGGAGAGCCTTTTTGCTAATCTAGCCCACGAAGAGAGCTCTTACGTGGAGATGGCTCAGAACGGCATGGCTAGGTCTCTGCTAGCGCCCAATGAGGATAACAGGAAGCTGGACTCCGGGGATTATTCAACTTTGGACACGCCTCATTACGAGTTCGTTTGCGTGTCCGACAGCAAGATGGAGCCGGTGTACATGGAGGTTAGTCAATTATCGGAGAAGGAGGAGCAGGAAGGTAGCAAGATGTCCCCAAAGAAGAGAACGTCACACGACGACTCAGGGCACTCCAGGTCAGACCTTCCAGACATTCTAACCACCCTGAAGACCGACAGCTCGGATGCGGATGACGAGTCGTCCAAGGACTTGGATTCCATCGACGCACCTAGACATCCTAGGTTCAGTTTATCGGACACCTTCAGGCCTGCTTCTTATTACCTGGGGGCTAGTAGGACGATGATAGCGGAGCTTCACGACTCCTCTGATAGCGAACTGGTGTCCCCACCACCGATCCCCACTTCCCCTCCTCCGTTGGACGATCTGGACTCCCTGGACCTGCAGGAGTCGATGGAGATAAAAAAAGCGTCCTTCCAGGTGAAGAAAGACGGCGGCTCCAATAGAGACTCTCCTAAATCCTGGAACAAGCCGATGGCTCAAGTGGAGACTCACAGAAGCCCATCGCGGTACTCTGACGCTACCATCAGCTCCACCTTCAGGGACAGTCGAATATCCCTGGAAAGTGCGTCGGGTAGCGACTCGGTCGATTTGAGGACCCCCGAAGAAGAGGCCAGGCATAGACAGCTGAAGACCAGGCCCGTCAGCGAGGTATGCGAAGTACTGGACAGCTTGGACGAGCTGGAGTCCCTAGGCAGCCGCTTCGACGGGGCAAGCATCGACCTGGACCAGTATCTCGAAGAACTCCAAGCCAGAGACGCCTTCAACGTGGACTTGTACGCCAAAGACCTCAGCTACAACAGTATCTACGGTTTCAACGAGAACATGATGGTGGTGGACAAGCTCCAAAAGAGCACCTGTCTCACAAGGCAATCTAACCTGGGTAGCTTGGAACAATCGTTACGTTATGATGCTGGCAAAATGGGCTCCGCGAGCAGCCTACCCTCTATGAGAGTCTGCGATATTCCGCCCTCCCATCAACACTCCCAATCATTCACAGGAGACGCTCACTATGAAAACATCACCAGCTTCTCTCCTTTGAGAAGTTCGCCTGCTTCTTGTCGTGCAGTTCGGTCCGATCACGATCAGAATAGAGACAGATTGCGCAGAAGCTCCCAGAATAATTTATTATCAGCGTCGCACAGCAGGGACTCCAGTTACTCGATGGGAGTGGCTTCGATTTCCACCTCCATGGCCTGTCAGCGCCCCGCCAGCGCTCAATCCTCCTCTATAAATTCGCCCACTGGAGCCAATCTACTCGCTAATGTCCTAAGAACCGCCAGTCCATTTTCCGACCGTTTCCACAGCCACTCCAGGTCCGCCAGTCAAGATTCTGCTCGCTACTCCATGATCTCCAACCACAGATCCTCCTCTAGCCAGGACTCCAGCCATTATTCCGTCACCGTGGCCCCGCCCAAGCCTAGCCCCGCCCCGCAATCCTACCTCCCCGCCGAGACGCGTGCACAGAACGAATCAGGTGCCCCCTACTACTACTCGGACCTCCAAGCCAGCGTCAGCGCAGCCGATACAGAGGCTGCCAAGCCGATAGGCCACACCTCCCGTCTCCCACAGCTGAACAACCAACGCGACGACGCTGCGACAGCCTTGAACAAGCGCAACGACATCGGGCGCATCATCAATCCCATCACCAGACAGCTACCTAGGCAGATTCAGGTGGAGGACATCGACGAAGCCAGGCGCATAGCAGCTGAGCTTCGAAAGACAACCTGTCAGCTGTTAGGGGATAATAAGGTGGATCTGGTGGACAAGAAGAACTTCTACGAAGCGGACACCTTGAGGAGAGTTAAATCCACCGATCCTCTGCCCGATATATCATCTCCGGAGATTAATACTAGGAACCTGTATCCTCATGGGTTGAGGGATAAGTCGAGCGACCAGAATAATCGCGAGACTTTTGATCTGGCGCAGACTTCGCACAGGAGATCAAGATCGTTGGAAGGTTTGCTAGACGATGTGGGTTTGCAGAATTTAGTGGAACAGAGGAATAGAAGTAACAGAGTAGCAACGGTGCAACCGACTCAGATAGAGGAGAGGCAACAGAGCGTCAGTAATATAGCGTCCAGCAGTAACTTTAGCTCGGAAGATCCTTGGGAGCAAGACTCCCTGTGGCGAGAGAGTCTGAGAAGAGTGAGTCTGAGGAATGCTAGATCCCTGGACAACTTGGATAGTCCACCCAGAACAGCTGGATCCTCTTCCGATGCCAAAGGGAGGAACAAAGTGACCAGAGGGGCTATTTATGTGAACGATAGCGTGATCAGGAGGGAGAACTGTTTGGAGGAGAACTGCGAGAGGCCCAGAGTGAAGAGGAGGCCTAACGACGCGACAATCGTGGATGATCTGACCTATGAGAGTCTGTCGATGGACAGGATCCATGCTGGGGGATACGTGTGGGACGCTGAAAACGAGGCGTACAGAAAGGCGACAGTCGAGGACGCGAATCATTTTTTAGAGGAGGGCAACCTTCCCCCGGGCCGCTCGATCAGGAGCCAGGAAGAGGCGGGGCCTGCGCCAGGCTCCGCCTCCGGGCCGTTCGAGCTCGACCGCGAGAAGCTACGCCAGTGGGACCTGTTGTCGAGCGCCTGCTTGCTCCAGGAACAGCAGCGCGGCTCGATGGCGGACTCGGGGCGAGGGTTGCCTGTTACCCCGGCGCCAGAACGACCTGGAGACGTTCTAGGTCCACGGAACAGCGGTCGCGCGACGACTGGCACCGACACCATCGCCGTCAATATCCAAACGACTGCTACGATCACGGAGAAACCTGCCGAAAAGAGAGACACCGAGCAGATCATCAGGCAGGAGATGACCGAGACCACGAAGCAGACTTGTAACAGGGCTACAGGTGAGTGGCTCCTCAAGACCGGTGGTGTCTTCAGGAACTGAACTTTCATGATGATCATGACGACTGGCTAGCCGTGTTCCAAATAACCAGTCCACAATCGCCCCCCGATGATGATCGATTATCGTCATCCGATGGACGCGATGGATGATACGAGATCTCTGTCTAGGCGGGATCAAACGATCGATGGACGAGCTTGCACTACCAAATGTACCTGCGATTTCATATCTCACGGCGGCTTCGACACTGGTCGCCCGACTGACTTTGTTCTTCTGTCTTGTTCTGTTGGTTTCTCTTAATTTCTTTTTTGTGTTTGGACGTTGGTCTGGACGATTTTTCGAGATATTTCGTGGTCCTGTGAGAGATACTTCGATACCCTTTCGTTCGCAGGACATTATTTATATTAACGATAGTTTATCCGTTTCTTCAATATAATGTTGAAGGTACCTACTTTATCGACACTGATTGGTGTACCAGCTGGAAAAGTGGCAGTAGACCGCGGACTTCTAGGCTACCGAAAAATGAATTGTATTTTTATCCTATTTTTATGAAAAGAAAAATCTTCCAATTTCTAAGAGGCAAAATTTGTATACAAATCCACAGTCTACGATACCACGCTAAATCGAGTCCAACGCAACGAAAGGGTTACAAGCATCAACGCTTTATAAATATCGCAACGAATTGTGTTTGTAAAACATCGAAAGACCACGCTACAACAAAAATTCTGTTTATAAAGAGTGGGGTTAATTTCAGTGGCTACGACTGCATCATTGCACTTTGGCGCTCGCTGGAAAGAGTATAGCATACCGTAACTATTTTTATACAGCTTTTTACAATGCATTTTGATATTAATGGATTTTTATACTTCTTCCATCGAGTGCTCTCTATCCTCGCGCACCCGCAAGCAAACTTCGTTCTTCATTCGCTTAGCTCTTTGTAAATTAACGAACGACAACAGACTGTATAATCAAGAGACTGCTGAGCATCGTCAACTGTCCCCCCCCCCCCCCCCCGTAAAGCCAGATCCCATTCAACTAGACTATCTAACGTCTTCCGTAAACAACAAATAGACAAATGCGTTCGAGTTGTTAGTGGACAATTTCCGTTGTTCTTAACCCGTTGAGTGCCACGTCACTGTCACGTCGCTTGATAAAATTTATCTTCAAGTTCGGTAAAAAAGATTGCGTCGTTTTATATGTGACCGACGCGAGGCACGAGGTATTAAGGAGACTGTCGCCGAGTATAGATAATCAAATTTTGCGGATTGTTCAACAATTGTTCAGAATACCGAATACTATATGCGTCGTTGCAGAAGAATGCAGTCGTAGATACCAGCCGCAACGCCGACCGCGTTCCAACTTGCATCTCGCGGTTGTCTCTCATCTCCGTGTCTCTCTAAATTCTCTCTAGCCTCTCCATCGATCGCGATTACGTCGAAGAGAGAGAGTATACTCTTGATCACTTGCCTCGAACAGCGAAAGCTAGAGCTTCGAGCAACGCGGCGACCTAATTAGTGCGAGTTGGAACACGGCCTGACAGATGAGAGTGTTTTCCTCTGTGTGTGTGTGTGTCTGTGTGTGTGCGTGTGTGTGTGTGAGAGAGAGAGAGGAAGAGAGAGTTGATATATGTGTGTATGCGTGTGTGTGCGAGAGTGGCCCTCGTTAGGGCCTATTGTCAGGGAAAGGGCCGAGCTTGTTATCGGCCGGTGTCCTGGCCACGCGGATACCCGATCATAAGGTGTATCGCTGCGCTCTACCTGTTCGTTAACGATAGATCTAATATCGACTGGTGTACCTTTGTAAAGTGTACCTTTGTGTCTCGATACCGTTTCCGGAAACAGAAATATTCGATCATCTACGTAGCATTCAGTCTTTCGAATTTTTTGGGAAACTCCAGTACCGACGGAAACGTAATTGAGTATCAAATACGACATACCCAGAACATTATCATAAACAATTTCCATGGTGATCCACGCGGAAGTGAAAATCCAATCGATATATTTAAACCATACAAATAAGGGATCGGTGTTGCCACTAGCATTTTCTGCCGCGAATTCACTTTTCTACCTAACGATTAAGTTCTTCTCGTGTAAGCGTACTCGTGTGTATGCGTGCGTGCGTGTGTATATATAAACCAATCGTATAAGGAATATTTTCATCAAGCATACAAGTTTAATGTTTTCTTTTTTTTCAAGCGCGTCTAAAGAGAAAAAGAATGTCGGTTCGAATATTCTTTGTAAGAAAATCATTCTCTTTGTAAGAAAATCATTCTCTTGATACGAATAATAATTCTGTTTGTAAGAAATCTGTCGTTTCTCATACATACACTTTGTACATTGCACACGCGGCCGATCCGAATTGCCGATCACGTTCGAACCGGACCACGAGAATTCGCTGGGAAACGTTATTTCGGAGATTTGCAGGTTCGTAAAATTGCAACGATTCACGTTTCCCCGGGGGTGGCCCGAAAATACGAGAGACCGTGATTATTTCTCGGGGCCCACGATAAGCCCGAATTTATCCGCGAAACTCACGACACTGCCTAGCGACGTGCTATAGCAGAGAATACGCTATACCTACACCGTGGCGTATTTTTATCAGCGACACCGGGCTCGCTTAGGTTTTCGCGTCACGCGCCAAACTTACGAATCGAGGGATCGATCGAACGATCAAAATTTCCAAGCGAGGATCGGCCGACACTGCCAAATAAATGCTGAGGAACGGAAGTTATGCCGAGGAGAGTTACCGGGACACCCTTCTACAGAGATTTTTACAGGTCTATGTTGGCGAGGACATTTCCGGTTGGTGCGGATCCTGTGAGTAATTATGACAGGAATTTTATTCGAATTCGACGAATAAGCAGGATTCCTATAAACACGCACGATTAATTTATGATTCAAATACGATCTTCTATTAAAATGATTAAGGAATGAAAGAACTTTATATTTAGCTTCAGTTTTATTTGCATAAAAATCCGCGGTCTAAATATCAATGAACAATGTTACGTCTCTCGGTAACAGAGAGTCAAAACAAATCCTACTGGACGCTCTCTCGTGTGCAAGAAGTTTGTATAACGGTCGTGTCGGAGAGAGGAGAGAAGACCTCCTCTCTTAATAAGTGCGTTCACCTTCGCTTGGACACCGAAAACGCCTGGATCAAAGTGGACGCGGCTGCATTCTCGTTCGGCGAAGGCGAGAAAAAGACGATGATCGAGAAAGAGTGAGAGAGAGAGAGAGAGAGAGAGAGAGAGAGAGAAGAACCATCGAAGGAAAACGAGGGAGAGGGAAAGAGGGAGAGAGGTCCGTTGACCGGAATCGCGAGAACGAGTTCGAGGAGAAGGTCGCGCGGCGAGAGAAAAGAAAAGAAAAAAGTGAAAAGTAAAGACGAACGCAAGAGCGGAGAATCCGTACGTCGACCAACTGCGTCAGCACGCGGATAATCCACATAAATTCGTTTAAATCCGACCCGGAATGCCAAATAATGGGTTGGACCGTCCTGGAGCCTGAGTTTCGACCACCCACGCACCGTTCGCTCGCCTAACAACTATTGTTATCTAGCGACACGATTCCCCAAAATTGTTCTATTCTAAACCTCAAATTAGATTAATTAAATTCACGAAAAAAATGAATGGTCCTCGACTGACGAACCGAATGACAAAATTCCGACGCGCCCAAATAATGAAATCCGATTAGAAGGACGAGAGGAGTTAGGATGGGAGATATCCTTGGGTATGGTGAGCGACCACGTAGCGTCGAAGACCTTTAGAAATCGCGATCTATGCAACGGCTGGCATTTGGTCGTCGGCCGCAGCAATGGTGACCGCGGCGCCATAAACGCGGTCGGTCATAACGCGCTAAGCGCGTTACACGGTCGTTGTACAATGCACTTTGTGTCGCCGGGTTCAACAGCACCACCGACAATCGATGGACGACACGACACGACGCACACTGCACGGTTGCACGTTGTGCACGTTGTGCACGTTGCACGCCGTTGCACACCGCGTGCACTTTCTTCTTTCCAACGCGGACGACGATGACGACGACGTGGACGGCTGAAAGCGACCGCGAACCACGTCAGCACGGAACACGGGGGCTGCGTGGAATTAATGTTGCGAGTCTCTCTTACGAACTTAATTACGCTGATGGCCAGAAAAATTTCCGCGGAGACAGCCAGTATAGTGCCGGCTGTTAGACAATTTTTAAACCCTGATAATCGCGAGCTGGTTGTCGAGCAATCTTGCCACAGAGAGTTTTTTTTCTTAAATTTTCTTAATCCTCCTACTTTAAGTAGTTACTCAATGTTGTGATAAATGCATCGAATAAGTAGTCTTCTAGCGATTGAGTAATTTGTGCGGACGGCTGCTAATAAATTGAAAATCGAACGGTTTTGCGGATTCGCCAACCACGAAAGCGTCACAGAGTTTAGTCTGACCTGTTCAGAACTGATTGACACGCCGTTAAACCCATCTTCAGGCTCTAGCGAGAGACCCTAACGGGTCCTGAGGCTAATGGCTGGCCTCCGTTAATTAGGGTCCTTCGGTGAATTTGCTACCCGACCCTTGTTAAAGAGGGTAAAGAGGGTAAAGAGGGTAAAGAGGAGATCCGGACCAGTCAAGGGACCTTCCAAACATTTTATAGCCAAGCCTGATCGATACTTCCGGTTACCATCTATGGTTATATCCTTCAATTAGTTCCCTGAGCTTGCTCGAGCTAGCCGCTGCACTTTCTTTACCTAGTCAATCCATTAGCTAATATAATTGTCTGTACCCCGCCTGTGACCGCGGTCCATGGTATTGCAGTAGAGCCGGTTTACATTCTTCTTGTAAATCCTTAGAATATATGTTATCCTCGTGTAAAATACGAATGTATATGACTCTATAACGAATAAGTGAAGACAATGTAATGAAAAAACGTATCTGCGTAAATATCTATCGAACCACCAATTTGACTCAACCGTCCGACTTGTCGTTCAGTTGTACTACCGATTTCCGCAACATTCTTCTATTGCAATACAAAATTTTATTTGCGAAATTTTCAAAAAATTTTCGCAATTTTCCAATTTCTACTAGGAGAATATCATAAAGAAAGTGGCGCCAACAAATGCTATTTGAACAAATAATTTTTCGGCGATTTCCCGGGGTTGGGGTGGAAAATCGCGGTCAGCGAGCTCGCCTGTATAATTCATTGTCAGTCGCGCGGCAGGCCGCATCAGAAATCGATGTCTCGACGTCTTTGGGCGCCTTGAAATATCGATGAGTGGCTCGGACGGGGCTTTTTAATCCATCAATCGGCGGGATCGTCTGTCAGTTCCTCGCGGATCAATTCCCCGAGACTGCTTCTCCGACGAGAAATATTTCAGTCCTATGCGAGCTAGGCATTAGGGTCGTTCGATACATCGGTGAACTCCAGCGCAGAATATTTGATTATCTTCTATGCCCGCTCGATTGTCGCGCAATATTCTAAAATGTTACATGGACGATTTCTACACGTTGACAACGTTTCGCAAAAGCTCCCAATCCATTTAAAGAAACCCTCTTTCCGGAAAACCGATTCGTATTTATCCGACCCGGTCACATTTATCTGGATCACGAAGGAACGAGCACCTAGAAGTCCGAAACGCGTTGTATTTTTGATTAGCCCCGGAAATAAATCCTGCAGATGTTTCCGCGGATCGTTATACTCCACCATCTTCCTCCGAAATCTCTTTCAAACTTCCCATCTCGGTCCCTTCGACTAGGAAATATGCTCTGCCATTTGATTCCGAGCCAATTAAGGTCGTCTTCGGACTCATGATTTTCCTTTCCTATTTCTAGCGCGGCGGAGGGAGTTCAATTTAAACGACTTTGCCAGATTTTGACGAGCGGACTCGATCCCCTGAATTCTTCACAGGGCCCTCCAGAATTTTTTTTTCAAATCGTTAATCAATTTTCTAAACGATTACCTTATAGAAAAACTATGTTGTCGCGACGTTTTCTCTCGGAAATTCAACAATCATTATCGAAGGTTCGGGTCCGATCTATTTCCCGTGTCGTGCCCGCTTTTATGTACCAGCATTTCTTCCGCTAGGAGAAACTATGAAATTACCTGCGCACGCAGGATCCAGGCCAGCTGCTATGGAATAAATCGTTCGATGAGTATTCCAATTTCCGGACAAGTTTTTGCTCGGCTGGAAATCGTCGACCCGATTTTCTCCAGTTTTTCCAGACTGCAACACTGTCGTCTCTTATGTTAACGGCAAAGATCGGAAGATTCGAAGGGCCCTTTATTCTGTCTAAAATTTTTTTTATTGAGAAAATTCATAAGAGATTTATTACAACATTAGGGACAAACAAAACCAATATACAGAGCAAGTAACCTCTACAAACTAAAAGTAAGGGTATATGTACCATTTTTTTTCCTTTTTGTTTTTTCTTAAACGCACAGGTTACAGTATTTTAGATTCTGTAAAAATATTAAAAAATTTTCTGGTTCGGTTGACCGTGCAATTTTTAATGGGGGTAGAGCAAGTAAAGGAGGGTGGTGGAGCAGGATCGTGAGAGAACATTGAGCGTCGCGTCGGTGGCATGGTCGTCGAGCCAACAGGCATCCTAACCGGTCGAATGGTAAACAATCGAAATATCAGGACTTTTATTCGGTATTGAAAGCCGACACGCTATTCAGAGTATTTCATTCACCCATGGCGAGACACCTACCGCGGCTCCGACGACAAAAGGGAGGCTCGTGGACGGACGTCTCCGCCGCGTGCGATTAGGCCCTTCCACTCTCGCTATACTATACCATACCATACCATACCATACCATACCATACCATACCATACCATACGTTCCTATTAACAAAGAACAACGGCGCCGATGAAACGAACGGAGACACTCCCATGCTCTCTCGTTCTCAAACCATATGCCAGTCGTGC